>JAYMFT010407552.1:0-18475 GCA_038088735.1 Panulirus argus | reverse complement strand
TTGATTTTTCTATGGGTGTCAAAGATTCAAACTCAGTCCTACTGCATGGTAGGTCAATATGCTAACCCTTGGACCACAAGGTGACAAAGGCTTTCCATCTCATACCACCAATGGTCCATGAGATCCCCAGGAGATCCAATGCACCACCTTATTACTCACTTCCTTTTCCATGGTTCCATTCGCTGCCATTTCCACTTCTAGGTATCTAAAATACTTCACTTCCTCTAAATTATCTACTTTCAAAATCACATCCCCAACTGACCTATCCCTCTGCCCTATTAATCCCAATAACCTTACTTTTATTCACATTTACTTTCAACTTCCTCCCTTCACACCCTTTCCCAAAATCAGATACCAAAGTTTGCAGTTGTTCACTCAAATCTCTTACAAGTGCTGTGTCGTCAGGAAAGAAATTACTCATTTCCCAAGCCATCTCATTCCCTACAGATTGCATACTTGCCCCTCTCTCCTATACCCTTGCGTTTACCTCCCTCACCACCTCATCCACAAACTAAGTAAATAGCTATGGTGACATCACACACCCCTGCTACAGAACAATCTTCACCTGGAATCACATCCTCTCTGTATCTACTGACACACATACCGTGCACTCCTGATAAAAAGTTCTCACTTCTTCCGGAAGTTTTTCTCCTACACCACACATTCTTAAGATCTTTCACGAAGCATCTCTACGACATGGTTTCTCCATATCCATAAATGTGAAACAAACCACACTGTTTTTGTAACAAACCCTTCTTTTCCTGTAAGTATTTCTCAAGTGCATTTTTAAAGCAAATATCTGATCCACTCCTGAAACCATATTGTTCCTCCTCAATCTGATACTCTGTACATGCTTTCACCCTCTCAATCACCACTCTTTCATACTACTTACCAGGAACATTCAACAAAATCATATCTCTGTAGTTCAAGCACTTACCTTTGTTCCCTTGCCTTTATATAGTGGCACTATACATCTCCCACCAATCCTCAGGCAGCTAACCATGATCCACACATACACTAAAAATCCTGACTAACCAGTCAAAAACAGTCAGACTCTTTCTTGATAAATTCAGCTACAATACCATCCACTCCAGCTACCTTGCCAAATTTAGTCTTACAAAAGGCATTGCATTACCTCTTCTCTCTCCAGAAAACCACTCTCCATGACTATCAAACTTCACATACCAACCCAAAACAAAAACCCTAAATCTGCCTCCCTATCATCAAACAAATTCAACAGTCCTTCAAAATACTCACTGCATCTCCTCACTTCATAACTACTTGTTACCATATCCCCACTTACCCCTTCACCAATGTTCCCATTTATTATTTTGTTTTTTGGAACATTATTAACCTTCCAAAACATCTTACTCAATCATCCCAACTCTCACTTGCCCTCTTTTTCAACCAATGCTCCTTCCACTTGACGTCCTGCCATTCTCTTATACATCTTCCAGTCATTTGTACTCCTTCCCTGTAAATACAACCCATATATTCATACCTCTTCTTTTCTTTTTCACTAGCAACTTACTTCATCCCACCACTCACTACACTTTCTAATCTACCCACTCCTTTCTTTTGCATGCCACAAACTCCTCTCGCACAAGCCAGCACTGCTTCCCTAATTACCTTCCATTCCTACCTCACTCCCCTAGCTCCATTAACTCTCACCTTTTGCCTTTCCACACTCAATCTGTCCTGGTATTTCAGCATGCAAGTGTCTTTTCCAAGCTCACTTACTGACCACCCTAATCTCACTCATAATGTTCACTATTTTCCAAAAACATCAGCAATTCTTTTACCCTCACCTCCAAAAAGTAATGATCAGACATCCCACCAGCTGCTCGCTCAGCACATTTACATCCAAAAGTCTCTCTTTTACATGCCAGTCAATTGTTATGTGATCCAATAATGCCTGCTGACTAACCTTTCTTGCTCATATAGGTATGCCTGTGTATGTCCCTTTTGTTAAATCAGGTATCCCCAGTCATCAGTCCTTTTTCAGCACAGATTCATGGTACTGAATATCCAATATCCCTCATTTTATACCCTCAACTGCCACAGTACTCACCTTTGCTTCTAAAACAGTTGCCTCTCATGATTTTTCTTCTCAAGACCAGGCACATAAGCACCAATAATCACCCAACTCTTGCCATTCACTTTCATTTTTATCCACATCAGTCCAGAGCTCACTTCCTTTCACTTTCTCACACTCCCACAACTCCTACTTCAGCAGTGGTGCTACTCCTTTCTTAGCTTTTGTCTTTTCACCAACCCCTGACTCTGCTTCTAAAACATTTCCGAATCAGTCTTCCCCTTTACCCTTGGGTTTTTGTTACACTTAGAGCCATAACATCCAGGTTTCTTTCCTCAAACATACTTTCTATCTCTCCTTTCTTCTCATCTTGGTTATCTTTATACACATTTAAACATGCCTGAGCCTTCGAGGAGGATGAGCACTCCCCACTTGGCTCCTTCTGATCCATCTTTTAAAGATTTAAATACAAGAAGGGGAGGGAATCCAGCCCCCCAAGTCCCATCCCATTTAGTTCCATGCAGGGAATACAGAGGTAGAATTCTTTCTCCTCTACCCATGTCAATTATGCATGTAAAATCTGAAAAAAAATATGTACCCACAGCACTAAAACAGTCCTTACACATTCAAAGTTATATGACATAAGGATGAAAAAATCAGAAGCATACTAACCTCTCGAAGTTAACAGGTCATCATTCTGGGACTCACTGTTCAATGGTGTAAAGGTAATTTTTTTTGCTGTGTGTGTGTGTACATGTAAAAAATATACTGATATGTGTGGGATGTGTGAATCATGCCCAGTAAAAATTCATAAAGTCCAAAAAAATCCCTCATTAATATACTTAATCCCACTAAGGCTCGGTCATCTGTTCTTGTTACTACCTTGCGAATGTGGGAAATGGCAAATATGTATGAAATAATAAATAAGAAAAAAGTTTGAAGATCCATGCCACCAACCAGAGCCTTCTCCCATCCACTCAATACCCTCCCACACCATTACAGAAGAAAGTATATCACTTCTTTGTGGTATTTTGTAAGAGTAGCATTTTTGGATTTTTTTTTATTGTACATAGGGTAATAACCCCGAACAAAACATTATCATTCATTTACTTACACCTCTTTATAGTTTACCTATACTCACCCTAGGACCCTTTCTAAAATGTTACCCAAAACTCTCTTCTCAGAGGCTCCTACAGCCCAAGGTTGCAATGCACTAAGCATCAAGTTTGCTGAGAAGTCTGTACTCTGTTGCATCAACTGATGATGATACAGCATTGCAAAAGGTGACTGTTCACATGCAATGTAACCTCAAGCATGAGGAATCCAGCAATACCTTCCTTATAGTAATTCTTAGATATATTCTAATTGTTTGCATATCCTTCAAATAAACAATAATTTGATTTGGTTTACTGATGTTGGCAACGCTCATGTGCAATTGATCTGCATCTAGAGATCTCTTAACTGCTATTAAAACTAAAAATTAGCACAATTAAACTTTATATTCAGTAAATATAATATTCAGGGGCCCCTCACATTCCATTCTCCCCTTTTACTCTTTACTTGTATATAATAGTCCTAAGTAACAGCAAACTCTTACAAAATTTTGAAAATATGTGCAGTACTGGGAGTTCTGCTCTGCTATAGGTATTTCATCAGCTATGTCTGCAGAAAGTAATTGGAAGGTCATATAAAAAAGATTGAAAATGAATGGAGAAGGAACTGCTTCCTGGATGAAAAGCTTTTGTGAATGGCACTAGTTTGGTAGCCAGCTATGAAGTTGCTAACCAAATTTTCTCATCACTGTGAAGGGTTGTGCATTCTCTTCTGTGTGAGGATGAGTTGGAGGAAGTGTTAAATGCTGTGCTATATATTGCCATTAATACTGTGCAGAAGGGGGTTGAGCCAAGCAGATTTACATGCATTGTAGTATTGAAGTGATTGTACTTAAAACCATGTTGTATGCATGACAGCAAGATACTGTATTTTGGTTAACTCTGTTGTGGATCAGTTTTCCAAAGCTTGGATACTGAAAGCAGCACTGATAAGCAGTAAGAAGAGGGCAGTCTGGTGATTTGGAGGGTTTCATTAAGGGTATGTGTTGGCAGCTTTTCATTCATATAATAAAAATATCATTACTCAGAGCATCTTAAGAATGAAAACATCAAATTACCAACAAGGCCAAAAATAAATACAATATGTGGCCTTTGGCAGAGTGATTATAAAACCGATTTGTTGTGCCTTTCTGGTCTTATGTGTAAGTTTATGGTAAAGCCATACAAATCTCTTTTCCTACTTTGAGTCAAGGTATAAGGTTAAATTATAAAATTATTATTCTAAAGTGAATATTTTTTCATTACAGATGTGTGTCACTCATTCTTTACATTCACCATGCATCTTTCATAATTGTACTGAATTTTACATTATCAGGTATGAGTGGAAATGTGCACCAGCTATTGTAAACATGAGAAACAATGTACTAGATACAAACAAGCTATTCCTATCATAAAGACAGGATCTGCTTTGAACATCACATGTTCTAGCAAAGCCTTCATCCAATAATGGTTTTCCCACATTATCAAAAATCAAACCATGGTGAATAAACCTGTTATCTTGAGTCTTATGTAAAGAAAAAGGGTGTAGGCTGACATTCTTAAGAAAAAAATTCTGGAATGAATCATAAATTTTAAACAACCAAGGACATATTTTCAAAAACATCTCAAAGGTACATCAATACCATATTTCATTTTGATCCAGTGGCAGATTTTGAGATGTTAAAAGATGAAGGACAATGATTATGATCAAAGACAGATGAATGATAAGCCATCTTAATAGCCTAGCCAGATGATCATCATTCTTTGTCGATAAACTGGACAGAATACATTTCAACTTGACACTGGGCACAAAGAGTGTTTGATATTAAGTGAAATCAGAGATGACAGACATTTATGTCTTTCACTAAGTACAAATAAAAGATCATTCTAACACAAAATTAAACATTTAATCAGTGTTTTTGAAAAAGTAAACACAAGTACTACAACACACAGTAAACAAAGAATACCCTTGCTAAACACACCCACCATGAAGGGAATTATTATACTGTACATAAATTACCTAGTAATACCTCACTTTATCCCAAATAATAACTACAGCTCTATATATTCTTCAATAAATAAAATTTTGAGGCTACAAAAATTCAGATGTTACCATTAGTTCCTTAGCAAAACGGTGAAAAAGGGCTATCAACATGTCATTACAAACACAACAGAAAATTTGTGATAGCACACCACAATCTAGCTCTTTTCTTAAAATCTTAAAAGTTTGTCTTCACTGAATACAGAGCTTATGAAACTAAAATAATAATTCAGTACATAAACCATCACTACTTAGAGGCCCGTGACTTTACATGGGCCTGGAAAAACTCTCCATCTGCTTGTGTGGCTGCTTTGTTGATAGCACGGTGACGGTCACGACTAACACATTCTTCCATCACTTCGCCTGAGCCCTTAATCAATCTGGAAAAAAAAAAAATCCATAAACATAAAAATATATTTCATACACCACAATCAAACTATATCCAATGTCCCGTGAGTTTGAAAGGCAACACAGTTGTAGTTTCAGTGGCCAGTGCTCCGAGTATGATTTCAGCAAAATGGTGATAAAAACTTTATCTAGCTCGAGCAGTTCCAAGTCAGGACTCAATTCAAAAAGTACATCAGTATACAGTTCTAGGGAAAATTCAGTGCAAGTGTATACCTCCAGTGATAACAACGCAGTATCATTGTATATCAAAAATATAAGTGTAAGCAGTATGGCAGTGAAATATACAGCTGAAATGCAATAATACATGAAGGAAAAGTACTGTAGGCCCCCCGATTTGTGATGATTTGAATTGCAAGTTTTCAGTTACAACATTTGAGACTTTAGGTGCAGGCTCATGTAGGAGTTTGTACTGCAACAGATATGAAAAAATTCCCTTCAAATTTCTTATACATAAAATAAAATTTTTCTTTAATATTATATCAGGATAATCTAATGTATTTTCTTTACTTAATGCACATTCTGTAATCATATCACAGCAAAATCTACTCAATTCATATCCTACCCACCAGCAAAAAAAATTTCAATTTGTATCCCACTCGCTTGTAAACAAACAGGTGTGATTGAATACTTGCCCTTGCTACTGTTATTTTCGCTTTTGTCTATCATTGGATATTTCCTGGATCTAAATTAAGTGTATGTCTGCAAAGAATAATAATCTCTATCATAATGGACATGTAGGTTAAGTCAAATTAAATCGCAACTGCTCCATCGTAATGGATGAATGCACATGCTTCAACAGAAAATTATTTGCTAAGAACTGGTGTTTCTTGATGTACGACTCAGAGTTGGATGCTTTTCTCAAGTATTTCTGTTATCTGTTTCTTGAACTAAAAATTATTTCAATACATGTATTAACAAAAATAATGGAGAAAATGGGTGGTAAAGAAGGAACAGCTAGAAAGTGATGGCAGAGATTGAACAGCATGTGAGCATTGCAATTTACTGTTCACCATACAGTATTTTTTCAAGCCATAATCATGTGGAGCAAATGCCAATTTAAGGTGTGCATTTCTAGTGCCAATGGGGAAAATATGGAATGTAAAGGAATTTGGCTTCTAACAGACCACCTTTTAGCCTAATTTGTTTTTTTAGAATATCTATATGCACTAAAGTGTACTACACAATTCTATCTGCATGTGTATACACCATGGATAAAAAGTTAATAATGGCAAGGTTCCCACGGCAAAGGATTCCATCATATCTTTGCCCCTGAATGGAGCACAGCCTTGAAGCTGCAAGAGCCCAATAAAAGGAGTCCTGGGGTTGTATAATAATACAAAAATAATAGTAACTGATGCACAAGAAGCAGCTAAAGCATATGAAGAGGCCTAAGCATGCATATAATTTGATTCATTTACCTGTGCCTGCCAGTGTCCTGGTCATACACACGACGCATCACACTCTCCTGCTTCTCCCACTCCTCCCTTGTCATGGGTGTTGTGGCCTGACTTGTAGTCATCATGTCCACACTTGGGCCCACTGATGACGATCCATTTTCTATGACATCTGTCTTAATCTTAGAAGGCTTTGATCCTTTTTCTTTATTGGACTCATTCTTGATATGATTTGCTATATTTGGTTTCTGCTTCTCTTGTGTCACTACCTTCTTCTTTAATCTTCTTGTTCCCTTCTTTCGGTCTTTCTTCAACTTTTTAAGTTTCTTCCGTAATTTTTTTACTTTCTTCTTGATTGATTTCTTCTGTTGCTCTTGTGCTTGTTTTTTGCATTTCTTTAATTTCTTCTTCAACAGTTTTTCTCTTTTTTTCCTTTTCTTCAAAGCCTTTTTTAGGGCTTTATCCTTTAATTTACCCTTATATACCTCAATATCTGATCCTGAAGAATCTGATGATGATGAAGAGGATGAAGAAGAAGAGGAGGAAGATGAGGATGAAGATGATGATGAAGAAGAAGATGAGGAAGATGATGATGATGATGATGACGATCTGGAGGAGGTAGATTTAGTTCTTTTTTTCTTCTTCTTTACTTCCCTGTGTTCTGGAGAGGCTGAGGATGATGATGATGATGATGTTGATGCCCTCCTCTTTTTATTCTTTGGTCGAGATCTTGCTTGCACCGTAGCTTCATCTGAGCATGATATAGGGTCCTTCTCCATGTTATCTGAGAATGGAAATTCTAAGTAGTTACTTCTCAAAGTACAAAGAAAAAATCTATTACAGGCTAAAAAGAAATGCAGTTCAAACATAAAATACCATTACATACTGAGGGAAGAAAAAAAAAAAAAAAAAAATCTAACATCAAACATTACTGTTTTACTTAAGAGGCCTTAACCACCTCGTCTCTTAGTGATGACCATAAAAATGCTATCTTTTACTTGAAACTTTATCTAAACTTATCAATCAAATGCAATAAGCATGGTTCTAACATGCAGTTAGTTCATACGAAAAAGATGAAAAAAGCTTTAACAAAGTGGCATTTAACAATTAAACATTTTTGCGTATGTTACATACTAATATTCTTTTCCATTCATAACCTACAGCATAATGCCTTGCTTTTAAGATCATACATCATTTTTTTCCAATACTGTACTTCCTTCATACATCTTAAATTTCAATTTAAAGTGCACTAAACTACAAATACAAAAAAAAAAATCTTCTGACAAGAAAATTCTAAGGCAAAAGAAAAAAAGTCATCCAAGATTGCAAAGCTCTAATTAACAAGTAAACTGAAAATATGAAATGTAAACAAAGGAGTATTAGGTTTTCCAAAGTGCAGAAACTTGCTTTTAAGAAAAATGACATTACCTTCATTGATTGTTTTGTCTCCACCACCCCAATAATATTGCATTATTTCTTTTTCCCCTGTGACTGACATGACGCATGAAAAAATGCTCATAACATTGCCATCTTGGATGAAAGGAAAATAAGGTAAGAAACATAAAGAAAATTAATCAGAACTTCTCAAGGGTTTGTATACCCAATTCTTAAAGGAGAAAAGATTTTGGGAAGAGGGAAAAATGAATAAAGGGAGAGAGTTCCACAGCTTTGCTGTTTGAGAGAAGAAGGAGGTATCATAATAGTTAATCCTCATGTGGCTGGTCTCCACAAAGAAACTATGAGATGCAGCTGCCAGATGTAAGTCATGGGGCAAAGCCTTGGTGGCAATGATGTATGCAAATAGCTCATAAGGGCTGTGGCCAAAATAATCCTTAAAGAATATGGAGTAGCAATTAGCGTTCCTGACCGTGACACATTCATGGGCCATCCAGGTTCAAGCTCATAGGTTCAAATCCTGGATGCAGCAGTCGGTCCAAAGTCAACTCAGCTGTTCATCCACCCCTAGGGATTTTTCGATAAAATGTGTACCTGGCTCAGGCTAGGATGTGTACATATATACATTTTTTTTTATACTTGATTGCCATTTTCCACGTCAGTGAGGTAGTGCCAGGAAACAGACGAAGAAAGACTCATTCACTCATATACATACATGCACATATATGCACAATACATACATATACATACACAAATACATGCACATACATATATACACTTGTACATATTCTTACTTGCTCACCTTCATCCATTCCTGATGCCACCCCACCCTACAGGAAACAGCATCGCCACCCCCTGCATCAGCGAGGTAGCACCAAAAAAACACAGGAAAAAAGGCCCTGATTAGGGCCTCAGTTGCCCATGCCATCTCAGCTAACATTAAAAAAAAAAAAAAAGGGCAGAACTTTTCCTTCTCTCTTGCAAGCATGGGTTGGTACATCCCATCCCCAAGAAGGGAGACAATTCTAACCCCTCTAACAATCGTTCTGTTGCTTTGACATTAACCATTTCCTAAGTCTTTGAATCCCTCATGAGTCAACTATATCCTTAGACATCCTGAATCTCAGTCTTATCTCTGACCACCAGCATGTCTTCCCTAAGGTGAGATCCACTGTTGAGATATTCTTTATTATCTTACTGCTGTCTGGTCATCACCCCTGAAAGATTTTGGGGAGTCCTTGTCATATCCAAAGCTTCTGACATTATGTGGCATCAAGGTCTCATTTTTATGCTCCCTCTTTTGGCCTCCCTCCCTCATATCTAGCTTCCTCTCTAGCTATTCTGTCTCTGTGGTTGTTGATGGATCAGCCTCTCTCCCTTTCTCAATCAAAAGTAGTGTCCCTCAAATTCTGTCCTGTCTTCTACACTTTTTCTCCTTTTCATCAACGAATTTCTCTCTTTCACAAATAACCAAAAGTACTCACAAACTGATGACTCAACATTGCATTCGTACACACCTTTCAATTCTACTCCTTCTCTCACTCTGCATACTGTCTCGATACAACTTTTTCAGTAATAATGCCTCCAAAACCCAGTTTCTATCCATCTCTCTATCAAAAATTCCTCAAAACTCTCATCTCTCCTTTGCTGGATCTGTAATTCAACTTCTTGACTAAATTAACGCTCTTAACATTACTGAAACATCCACTCTTTCTTGGAAACCACACATTACAGAAATAGCTAACACTGCCTTTAAGAAACTGGGAGCCTTGTTTAGATGCCAAAATTCTTTCCTTCTAAACAGTTGCTCTGCTTATATAAAGCACTGATTCATCCTTGTATGGAGTACTGCTGACAAATCTGGGATGGTTCTAACTATGCACCCTTACTTGACAGAACTGAGTTGAAAGTGATCCAACTTAAACTTTCTCTGGCTAACTTCAAAAGTTGACCCAATTGCCCTATGCTGCAATGTTGGTTCACTTTACCTCTTCTGTAGGTACTACTTTGGTTTTTGCTCCCAAGAGCTGGCTGGATGTGTGCCCCCACCACTAGCTTGACCACGCAATGCTCTGCAAGCTGCTGCATCACATGATTACTGTGTGTTCACTGGCAACACAACAGTGGGCCATTCTGTTAACTATTTCTTTCCCTACACCTCAAAGCTCTGGAACTCTCTTTCTCATGTCTTTCCCAATAACTATGGACTGGCACATTTCAAAGGACAGGTTTTCACTTCCTCCAAAATTTGTAGATACTTTAAAATGCCTTTTTTCCCTTTCATAATCCTCTCTATATTTCATTTAAGGCCCAGCCTCGATGCAGACTTCTGTCCATGACTGGACCTTTAAAAAAAAAAAAAAAAAAAAAAAATCATGGCAGACTGAGAAGGAAAGTTGGGAGATGGAAGGCTTGTGGTCCACTCACAATTATAAAGAGGCAGTGAAAGAGCCATCTCAAATAAGCGAGAAGTACTCCAAACTGGTTCAAATAAGATCCCAGTAGATGAAACAGTGATCCACGAAAGAAATAGTTACAGTCCCTATACAATATTCCCAGCTTTTGGGAAGAACATTTTGTGATGTTGATCATATGTGGTATCCAGGGCAGAATGGATGATATTTCTAACACATCTGTGTTATATCTAAGAGGTGTTTTTTTCAAGGACCCCTTTAAAATCTCCTCCCTCCCCTTACTTCTATAGAAATGTCTAGGAGTGATAACCTATTTGCAATTGTGGCAACATTCCCAGCTTTTGGGAAGAACATTTTGTGATGTTGATCATATGTGGTATCCTGGGCAGAATGGATGATATTTCTAACACATCTGTGTTATATCCAAGAGGTGTTTTATTCAAGGACCCCTTTAAAATCTCCTCCCTCCCCTTACTTCTATAGAAATGTCTAGGTGTGATAACCTATTTGTAATTGTGGCAATTATTTGTAAAATATGGGAGAGAATTCTACATTTGTGGGACCTCATTCCCACCCACAATTTAATTATTTCACTGATTCCATTAATTCATTACTCTTGTCCTATAAACGAACCCAAAACTTCTTTACATTGTTTTCTTCCGAAGTTTCTTGCATGATTATTTGTTCTGGCCTCTGATTGTTGTATCCATGCATCATTTGAAAAACTGCTAACTACTGACTTCATCAAACTGGCTCTTAAAACTAAAAGAGTGTGATAAGGTCACCTCTTACTCTTCTTTCTTACATGTTGGGTAAGTCTAATGTCTCTAACCTTTCTCTGTAATGGTAATTAAGCTCATCATCATCATCATCATAATCATCATCATCACCAGCATTGGTGTCCGAAAGACAATCACTAATATACTTGTGGATTACTTAGCATGTATGCCAGGGTAATTTTTCCCTCATCACATTAAATGGGTGGTACTCTAGAATTCTTATCCAGTGCTTTTTGCATTTGCTTGTGAAATAAGGCATCTCTGTGCATGAATAAGGCACCTTCCAGTTTGAATGAGAACTTGCTGAGACAACCCTTAAATCTGTGGCTAGAGTCCTCACACTGTGAACCACATATTTACAGTTTCACTCCTTAAGTGTTAAACTTGGAATAGAGTAATGATAGTAGATAGACAGTTTAACTTAGTTCATAATACATGTAGTATGTGGCATCTATTGCTGCTATTTAGAGTAGTAGTAGTGGATTATAGGCAACAACAGACTTAGAAGGTACTACCACCTAGGTTTCAGTGGTGGCAGAGTTGTAGTGAACCAGCAATGTCGTGGTTGTTGTAAACCCCCTTTCAGTCCCAGATTACTGTTTTTACACCTGCCTTATCCACATGTGGGTTGCTGGTATGTAACACCATTCCTAAATCCTGTTTTTATCAAGCACAACACAACAACAAATAGCTTACAAATATCTTTATTTCCTTTCCCTATCTTTTTTCTTACATTTTATTACCACTAATCTATGACAGTCAAACCAACCTATAATTATCTAGTACCAATTCAGAGCAGTTCCACTGGTTCAAAGGGGCTGAGCAAATCCCAGGGACCACTTGACTGCCATCTTGCAATTGGGATCCATCCCATTCCATAGCTCCTAAACCTGACTCTATTTCTATCCATATATACAACATTAGATGTTTTAATTCTAACCTACCCTCTGCTGAGCATCAACTGTTTACCTCTTCCTCACATAATTCTCTTTTTCATCTCTCTGCTTTACCTTTGCACTATCAGATCTCCACCTATAATCTCTACTGTCATATCCACTCCATGGTTAGAGTTTGTACCTACTATAGTCCTAGAACACCTATTGCTCAACTCCTGGATCTTAAGTCTCCTAACTTTGACGTTATCTGGCTCTAAATCTCTCTATCCTCTATTACCTTGCTTTTGCTTTGCTTGTCCCCTGCCCCCATAATAGCTCCAACTACATACAACTCTTTGATTACCTGACTTCTTGCCACAAAGCTCTGTTTGCTTCACATCCATACAATGAGTCCCTCTATACAGGGGATTTCACTGTACACCACAACGATTGGTTAGGCACCAACTTGGATGATCCTGGAGTCTAGGCTTTTTCTTTTTCCTTCATCAACGATCTACTTACTTTCTGCCCCAGAAGTCCTTTCTATTTCTATAAGGTTCCTGCAGCACTCAGGAAACTGGCCACATCATCTGGTCAGGACCATAGGTCATAAAGTATTGTGATGTTATATGTCCATCTATATGCAGAGAAAGCAGGGCAA
Organism: Panulirus argus; assembly: GCA_038088735.1. NCBI lineage: Eukaryota > Metazoa > Arthropoda > Malacostraca > Decapoda > Palinuridae > Panulirus > Panulirus argus. Next base: position 5,382 of record JAYMFT010407552.1, on the reverse strand, counting down.
CTGAACAGTGATTGCTTGGTATCTTCCTTTAGGTAGCTGCATCATGGGCATGAAGGGTCTTGGGATATGTTGAAATGGAGGTTGTTGTGTTGTATGGGTGAATGATGTTCAGAGCACAACAAGAGGGTATGACACGTCTGTTTGGGGAGTGTGGTTTCTGATGGGTGTACGTCTGGTGTACTGGAGTTTAAGACTGAGTTGGGAGATCAGATGCTTAGTGCTTGGTGCACTATTTCAGTAATTGTCTGATTTGTCTGCATTATATTTGTTGGGGATGGGGCATCTGTGAGTGTTTTGAAGTAAGAGGCTAAGGTAACTTCTTTCGACTTGGGGACTGGTGGTTAGCTATAGAATGGTTTGAGTGGAAGAGGTCTACTGCAGTTGCACAAAACTGAGTGCTGAGCTTGTTGAGGCAGGAATATATTGGGAGGATCTTTATTTCACTATGTAGATGCTGAATGTTTGTAGTTGCTAGGCAGCCAGAGGTTGTTCTTAGAGTTCTATTTTGTGTAGTTTGCAACTTTGTATGTTTGGCTCTGAGAAAAGTTTGTATGTTTGGCTCTGAGAAGATGGAAGACCAAGCAGATGTGGCATAGTTTAAAGTGGAGTAGATGACTGGGTGCAGAGGATGTTGAGTGATTCTTTGTCTTATCCAAATCTGTTGATTAGTGTTCAGAGGACATTTAGCTTGTGTGCTTTCATGTTGATGTTACTGATGTGGGGAGTAAATGTATTTTGTATGTGATACCTAGAATGGTTGGTGCTCTGTCACTGGGAGTAATTGTCCATTCAAGGTGACTGCTAGGTGAGTTGGATTTGTGTCTGTCTGGGGTTATAAAAGTTACTGAAAACTTTTTAGGAGATGGAGACATTCTGCTCTTGATGAGCCTGTTCCAACTGTGTAATGTAGTGCTGCATGTCTGATGTTGCTACTTAACAACCTGGAACAATTAAGTATCCTACCCAAGTTCCTGACCATCACAACCAATCTTCGAACACACTTGACATCTCTTTTTTCCCTCTGAGCCCTCCTACTGCTCATACACCATTTCTGCTCCCTTTAAGTCTTCTGACCATAAACCACAATCTTTTTGTTACTTCTAACTGGGTATTCCCAACCTCCATCCCGACCTCAGAGTGGGAACTTTGGCTCTTTGGGAGAGCTCAATGGTTATCCCTGCAAAGCTTCTTTACTGACTTTCCCTGGGATGGGTAATATTTTTCCAGTATGGATGCCCCATGTACTGAATACATAGCAGACATTATCTTGGCTAGGATGGAATCTTATATCTCATCTTCTAAATCTTTTTCCCCCTAGTCATGGTTTAATTGCCCCAGCTCTTAATGCCTGCTGCATAAGGGATGGCATTTACCATACAATAAAACTCTTCCCTTCCTCTGAAACCCATTTTGCTTTCATTTCTGCTTGGGATCACTGCAAAACTGTTCTTTACAAAGGCAAACACACTTTCATAAAAAGCGTGCTGACTTGGCTCCTTCTTCTACTGACAAATTGTTTTGGAATTTAATCAAAATTCTCTCTCACAACCTTTATAATTCAACCTCTTCTCCCCTCTTCTGATATGATCAATCTATCACTAATCTTTCAACAGATAAAGCCACTCTTTATGGTACCTTATTTTTCCTCTAACTCAGCCTTGGATGATTCAACTTCTAATCCTCCACCCCCACATCTTCCACTGAACCTATATCATATATGCTCACGTAGGGTCTTCCAAGTACTCTCCCAGCTTCAGGTGGACAAGGTATCTGGCTGAGATGGCATACCTCTGTGAATGCTAAGGGAATGTGCGTCTGAACTAGCACCAATCCCTTCTCACCTATTTTGCCTCTGTCTACAAACCCACAATTGTCCTTCTGCTTGTAAACATGACTTGCTGCAACCTATCACTTCAAAAGGAGACTGCTTTATCTCTTCCAACTATTGGCCCATTGCTCTCATTTTCTGCTATTTCTGAAGTCTTTGAAAAATCTCTCAAACTCTCACTTTCTGAAACACAGAACTTCATTCCCTACTTTCTGTTCACCAGAATGGATTTCATAGTGCTAAATCTCCTGGTGATCTTCCTTCCTATGTGACTCACCTCTTGTCCTTCTCTTACAGGGATTTTGTTGAAACTTTTGCCATAGCCTATGATGTCTCTAAAGCATCTGACAAGGTGTCACACAAGTCTTTGCTTCTCAGCTTTTCTCTGTTCTCTAATGCACAGTTTCCTCATTGGGTGTTCCATTGAAGTAGGTAAAGAAGCAGAGACTTCCCCATCCAATCCTATCAAGAGTAGTGTTTCTCAGGGTTTGTCTTATTACATAATCTCTTCTTTCTACAAATGATTTTCTCCCTTCTTTTAACTCTCTTTACTCTTAAGCAGATGATTTCACTTTCCATACTTCAACTCATTTTCCCTCTGATACTCGTCTCTTTCTTGTACTGATCATATTTTCTCTCATTTCAGACTTGTGCACCATCCTGGAGTGGGGAAGCAGAAACCTTATAAATATAGTTGAGTCAAAATGCAATATCTCCCTATGTCTCTATCTAGGAATCATTTGTTTTCTATTCAATTTAAAAACACTACCAATCAACCCTGTAACAACAAACACGATGAGCATAACCACATCCTCCACTCCATCATGGTCACACAAAATAATCAATATCACAAGATCTGAATCTCAAATGCCTAAAAGTAGGGCTACTCTTTTTCTAATAGTGAAGGTCCAGTCACACAAGATTCCTAGATGATGAAGATCTGGATAAAAAAACAATGTGGCACCTTACAATACCCCACAATCACCCACCACTATAGCATGCTAATGATACTGTTCTGGAAATATTTGTTGTGTAGTATGTTGACACGTTAGAGATGTGTATGCTCTTAAAGTAACCGGAAAAATTATTTTAAGTTAAAGCAAGATATAATTTCAAACTAAAAAAATTATTCTAGGTAAGTTAAAACCTGAGATAATTTCATGAAATGCTACCAGTTACGGATGTACTGTAAAAAGAAAATCATCCTAAAGTTTTTCTTTCTTGTGGATGTTAATGTACTTAAAAGGGTGACGATGGGGTCAGCACCAAAGTTCACGACGGTCCACCAATTTAGTAGCCCTGCCATGAGGGTTGTACAAGTGCCGTAATAATTTTTCTTGTGAGTAGCTGTTTTATATCTACAAGGGTTTATTCGCCTAAGTACCAAGTACTGCTCTCACTTCTGGAGTGGCTCATTCCCCATCTCTACCAACTACAGTGGAATCAAAATCCTCCTGTCACAAAATTTCTCCTTGCATCGCTTCTCTCCAACCTTTCCTTCCTGTACAGTGAAATATTGCTGCTCTCTCTCTATTCTGCAAGTTTTATTTTGGCCACTTCTTGTGAGTTATCTACATGTGTCCACACCTTCAAATAAATCTATTACCCTGAAAAAAAAAATACCAAAAATTGCTGGTAAGAGATCAAGTGATTTTTTTAAACAAAAAACTTTTGTTTTAAAACTGAAATATCACAAAATAAAATGCTTCTATACTTGAAACAATCGTGGAAAGTATCTCAAAATGCTTCCCTAAGTTGACAGATACCCAAAAATATGAACAGAATAATCACCGAATCATCTAAAAGAGTTACCATTAATTTCTTATTCAAATGTCTTAATGTCCCCAACATATATTTCAACCCCATATTCGAATTCAGCATGAAAAATGATCATTATACTGAGGTTTTCAAGCAAATGTATTTACCTCAAAAAATACCAAAAAATTCTGGTAATAGCTCAATGAATTTTTTAGCCCAAAAATGTTGTTTAAAAGTGAAATATGACATAATGAAATGCTTCTATACATACTTGAAATAATCACAGAAAATACCTCATTATACTTTCCAAAGCCACACAGAGATACTAAATAAATACAAACCAAATAATCAAAGAATCTTATAAAAGAGAAACCATTAATTACTAATTTACAGGCCTTACTGTTCCCAACATATAATTCAAACCCAGATTCGAATCCAGCTTGAAAACTATTACTTTTAATGAGGTTTTCAAGCAAATATATAACCCTCACAAAAATACCAAATTGCAGGGAATAGTTCAGGAAATTTTTTAACCCAAAAAACTTTTTGTTTTAAATCTGAAATATGATATAATGAAATGCTTCTATCCTTGAATCACTGAAAAATCTCATAATGCTTCCCCAAGCCAAAAGATAATCAATAAATACAAACCAAATCACAAAAACTTCTAAAGAGTAACCATTCATTTTTCATTTACAGGCCTTAATTTACCCTTACACATCTTTAAACCCCAAATACGAATTCAGCATAAAAAATTGTCCTCATACTGGGGTTTTCAAGCATATCTATTACCCTCATGAAAAATCAAAAATTGCAAGGAATATTTAGCCTAAAAACTTATTGTTTCAATATTGAAATATGACACAATGAAAGGCTTCTATACTTGAAATAATCTTAGAAAATATCTCATAATGCTTCCTCAAGGCAACAGATACCTAATAAATGCTATCCAAATAATCACACAATCTTCTAAAAGAGTCTATCTATCTATCTATCTATCTATATCTTTGGCGCTTGTTCCCAATTGGAACTCCTTCAATGGGGTGGCCGAGGCAATAGTCTCCATAACTTGTGAACTCCTGTGCCGCTTCTTAGCCTTTCGTGCCTCACCCTTAACAGGCCACTGGCAGAGGGCATCTCTAGCACAGTGTTCCAGAGGCTCTTATGTAATGATTCTACTGACTATTTCAAACTAATGCTCCTTCCTAATGTTCCTGCCCCAATGTTCCTACCTATTACTATTATCTATTACTTCTATCATTACAGCAAAAGGCAAGGCTTGCACTTAGTGCTTACCACACGAAAATCTAGAGTTATGAAGAATGAGCTGTGTGAGTCAAGTGTTGGCATGTGTTATGTATAACAAAGAGAGACTGCATGTTTGTGGACAGAAAGCCAGTAGTACAAGCGTAGGTGAGACAGAAAGGAAGACAGCTACCTGAGTCAAAGGAATGCAACTTGACAACCAATGAAGTGCTGGCTCACTACACAGCTGTCATAAACCTTCCCAGTACTCAGGCAGGTAGTACTGGTAATATACCTGCCTGTTGAAGAATGTGTGGCAGGAGAGAACATTATCTTGGAAAGCAAAAATGGGTATGTTTAAAGGAATAGTAGTTCCAACAATATTATGTGGTTGCGAGGCATGGACTATAGATAGAGTCGTACAGAGGAGGGTGGATGTGTTGGAAATGAAATGTTTAAGGAAAATATGTGGTATAAGATGGTTTGATCGAGTAAGTAATGTAAGGGTAAGAGAGATGTGTGGTAATAAAAAGAGTGTGGTTGAGAGAGCA
>JAYMFT010407541.1:3547-18476 GCA_038088735.1 Panulirus argus | reverse complement strand
TCCCTTCTTCCTCCTCCTCCTCCTCCTCCTCCTCCTCCTCCTCCTCCTCCTCTTCTTCTTCTTCTTTTTCTTCTTCTTTTCCATTTTCATCTCGTATAGCGTGACAATTTGCGGGGACCCCACCACGGTTGTGAGGGAGTATTGCAGGGGACTCCTTCCCCTCCCCTCCCCTCCCCCTCGGGCGAGAATGAAGATGTGTGACGGGTGTTTGAAGAGGAGGAAATTATTCATTATTTGCATAAACGAAGCGTTTTGGGAACGATGCGGCCGGCCGTGAGGGACGTAAGGCAGAGGGGCCGGTGAAGATTTATGGGAAATTGGTTGAGGTTGTGAGTGGGTGGGTGGTGGGTGGACGGGTTCCACAGCAAGGAGGAGGAAGGGGGTGGTTGAGTGGATGGGGGTGGCTTGGTTGGACAATGAATTGCCGAGGGCTTAAGGGAGCCTGGAGTGTCACCCGGATGACTGGAAATGACTACAGTTTTTTTTTTTTTTAACGAATGTTTCCATTGTATGATGGTGAATAAAGAGTAAGGGGAATAGAAAGGTGTTTAAAAGGTGTAAGGAGACAAGTCTTTACAGAGTCACTGGAATGACACGCAACTGGTTATTTATGATGTTCGTAATGATTGTGACGAGGCTGATTTTTTTGTAATGATCCGTACGTGTGTAATTATTTCTTTGTTTTGTACATGGAAGAAGTTTTACACGAGAGGAAGCCCCCATCTCTTGAGTATTTTCTGAAACCACACAGCTTTTTATATTTCTGTATGCTGTCTGCATTTATGATGTCTTCATACGTTGTATTCCATCCATGCACCGTTCTTCTACTGCAAGAACACTTCTTCACATCTGCCTAATATCTTGTTTTATCCTTTAGTTGTTCTCACGATGAAATATTCACTGTCTACGTCATCAGTTGGTTTAAAAATTTAAGATGGTGTTCAGGTAACCCCTGGCTCTCTCGTCTCTTCCACGTTGTGTATGTTTGTGTCATTACCTTTTGCTTAGTACTGGGAGAGAATTCTGCACTCTTTGGTTCTCATGTCTTTAGCTTTCTTTAATGTCACACAGCTTATATGTATGTATGTATTTATTTATGTATGTACATATGTGTGTGTGTGTGTGTGTGTGTGTGTGTGTGTGTGTGTGTGTGTGTGAACCATGATTACCGGAATTCAGGCGGACCACTGTACCACCTGTTGCCTCCTGCCAGGCAGCGCTGCCGCCTCCTCCTCCACCTCCTCCTCCTCCTGCTGCTGCTGCTGCTGCTCTTGTTATTGTCTGTCAGTCGGCTGGCGGAGCAGCTGCTGTGGCCTGCTCGCCACCACCCAGCGTCCCTCGCCCCTGAACCATCCTCCGCCGACGCCATTGTTACCGTGTCTCAGCTCTGGTGATGTCTCCGTTGCGAGCTCGTTCCAGGCTGGGACTCGCTCGGTGCGCCAGTTATATTCGTATATATATATATATGTGTGTGCTGGTGCCACGCTGGTTAATGGTGTAATGTGACGCGCGTGTGTGTTGTGCGAGAAGCAGTGTGCGGCCGTCATGCTGGGCTGGAAGTATAAACTGCGTCTGGGACGCGTCAAGAAACGCCGCGGACTCGGACTTGCCGCAGTGTCCGCCCTGCTCCTGCCGGGCCGCCGCCGGCCGCACCAGGCCAGCCCGCAGGAGCGGTACCGCACGCGGGCCAGGCTCCAGGTGCTGGAGGAGAAGCACCGGGAGCTGCAGCGGTCGCCCCACCAGCAGCGGCCGCACAGGTACCAGCAGCGGCCGCAGGGCAACACCCCTCCCAGGCGCGTGGGAGGGCGCGTGCTGCGGCCCGTGCCCCCGCGCCTCCACCTGCCCAATGGCAAAATAAAGAGCAACGCGCTCCGTGCGCGCTGGAGGGACCAGTGGCACGCCGACCCCGCCCACCGCCACTGGTCGCCCGGCCGCCCACATGCCCACCCCTGTCCCTCATGTCATGTCATGGAGACGTGGTTGAGGACTCACAGGTACCATCTGTGGCGGCAGCGTCACGCCCACTCCCTCCCACTACCCACAGCTGCGCCGCGTCTCCCTCGCTCCGCCTCGGTGCCCGCGCTACAGGGGGAGCGCTGCGGACACGGCCCCCACAAAGCTCAGGGGAGCAGCGTGTTCGTCCTGGGAGGGAAGGCCGTGTCCATAGGTCAGCAGGCGGCCCCTCGAGCGTTGTCGTGGCCTGGGGACGAGGGTCGGGTGAGGGTGGTTGACTCCTGTGTCCGCCACACCGGCGTCACCAGCCGGAGCGGCAGGGCGCGCCTGGACCACACCTGGCCACGTTACCACCAGCCACATCCTCACACGGACCACGCCAGACCATGGCTGACCATGCCGGCAACGAGGGGACGAAATTTTTTCCAAGAAAAAGCAGCGGATGATAACTCGAGAGCATCGGAAGGTAAAGCATCCTCCCGTAGTGGATTATCACGGAAGTACACGTCGGTAGGAGTCGGTGACATGCTGTGCTTGACGGGCATGGAGTGGCCAGAGAAGGACGGGCATCTCGTCAACTCGGCCCACCGTCACGAGTCAGCGGACGCGACCCAGTCGCACTGCAGACGGGACAGTGGCCAACCCTTCAGTCAGCCCACACCACCCGGATACCACCATCGGAGTGACAACAAGAGACCAAATGAGCAGCCCCAAGAACGACACCCCAAGGGCTTCCGAGGCCCTAATGGTACTGGTGGCATTGAAGAACGGCAGCTTCCACCGGCAAAACCTGCCACAACTATACGGTCTTACGAGGCCAGACACCCTCAGTCTGGTGTTGATGAGGTCCGTCAGGTGAAGGACGCACCATGCAGTATTAACAGTAAGAATCTGCGTCAGGATGGTGTTTCCATCGGTGTAGATTTTCACAGGGATCACCATAAGGATAGAATAGAAGGTATGCCTGAAGTCAGTCGTCTGAAAGTCGATTGGGAGCGAGAGACAGGCGCCTCCGGTAGCACCGTGGATGATGCCGGGAACGATGTGATGGAAGCGGACCCGGGTAACCATAGAGCAAGATCTGTAACACGTGACGCATCAGGTCGTCACCTGTACCACTGTAACAGTAACCGCCAGGTGAATATCGTAGGCGGTAGTTGCTTCTTTGTCGTGGGTCGTGATACCCACGACCACAGTGGCGACGAACACTCGAGCATCCAGGACGACTCCTTGGAGAACTCCTCGGACGATGGAGCAACCATCGGCACCACTGAGAGTGTCAAGGACCCGGAAGACCACGACACTGACGAAGGAATCGACACGTGTGACGATTGCGACAGCGTCATGACCAGGTTGTCGCGCAAGTCCAGCGTTGAACCTCTGGATGATAACTCCGGCGCAGACAAGCCCCCAGTGCCGGCATTTACCTCCTGTCCTGCTTCTGTAGATTATCCTGAGAGGCAGCTGGGTGTCCCCGGTTATAACTTGTCACTTCAGGATGTTTCATGTGAAGATACTCTCCTGAGTCAAGGTCCTCTTGGAGGAACTGGTCCGCCGACCGTTGGACTTAAGGAAGAGGTCAGACCTGCGGCTGTAGCACCAGCCGAGGAGTTGACCACCAGTGCATCGAGCATCACCATTTCTCCTGCTACAATTTTCGTGCCTCACCGTTCAGCGCCTTCCCCAGCTCTTACATGTCAAGATGAGTTTGACGATCAGGACAGAAATAGCCTGCTACCTCCTATGTCTGTGGATGACAACCTGAATTGGAAAAGTAAACATCATTTGTCCAGCAAGCAGTTGGAGTTGCTAGAAAACGATTCAGAAGTTATGAATGAGTTGAATAGTGACTTGCACGACCCAAGCCCCCAACCTGAAAGACCTGTTACCACAAAGCCATTGTCTCCAGGAATCAAGCTGGTCTTGGAATCTGTCGAAGCAGGCGTGGTGACAACCAGCGTCCGGACTCCCACTGGCACGACCATCAATGGTAGTCGCAAACCGTCTAAATCTAGGATTCCCATATTTAATTCTAAGGTATTAGATAAACATGGCTTAGATAAAAACATGCCAGACAACCGTCGAGAGTCAACGGTAAAGTCAGGCAGAATCTTACCTGTCTCTGAGCTGCGTAAGTCTCGCATCCGAGTAGCGCAACCTCTTGGGCGCTTGAAAAGTCATGCGGAGAACAATGTGTCCAAGTCTAGGTCAACTGGATCGATTCAAGAGCTTGCAGCTCATGACTGGAAACAGTCAGTCTCGCCAGAACTACACAGGTCCAGCAGCTTGCACGGGGATCTTACAGGGTCGCAAAATCTACTCCCTGGAACGTCATTCGGGACCCTAGGGTTAGAGGAGTCAATTAGTTCTTCAGATTCTGAGGGAAAGCCTAGGGTTAGTCTTGATAGGTTACACGGGTCTCCCACCTCTCTTAGGAGCCTTTATGAGTTCCCAGACAAAGATGTTATCCGTAGTCCTGCCTCATCACTGGAAACATTTAGAGTTCGTGCTTTGGATAAGCCGTGTCGTAACTCATCACTTTATGGTGTGTTTCATGACCCAACCTCTGATCTGCAAGGCAGAAAGTCACTGGCTTCCGACTCTGTGCGTAGGTCGGATACACATGATGTTATACAAGAAGCGGCAGCATCTGAAAAACGGACTGAAATACAACCATGGAAGAGGGGTCCAACTTCGGCTGCAAACAGGCATCAAGAAATTGATCCCAATAAGCTTCCTGAAATATTTGCCGATATGGCCCCGAGGAGGATGGATGGAAAGGTCAAGTCCGGGAATGTTTCTGCAGAAAGGACGGACCTGACTCCGGTTGTCCCCGTTTTTTCTTGCTTCGGATCGCCGGGCGCTGCAAAAGACAGCACGAGGGCCGCTGAAAAGACGACGATGTTCCGGCAAGAGGAGGTGAGCTCCTCGGTTACCATCGCCGAAAACTCCGAAGACTCCGCCGAGAGCGATGCAGAGTCTCAGCCCCCTTCCCTTAACACGTACCTGAGTACCTTCAACATGGAGGTCACCAGACCTGCTGGTACGACTCTCGCCCAGGAACAACCGCGGGACAGACATCAGGGGGTGCTCAAGACATTATCCCATAAGAACGTCTTAAAGCTCTCTTCCAGTCCTCGCAGAAGCTTACCTCAGATTCCCTCAGACTCATTAGCCATGCCCCGAGCAGTAGTAGTGGATGGTGCAACCCAGAGCAGAATTACCGCCGGGATGCCTCTTCTGGACGGTAGCCTCGGAGACCGCCTAAAGGAACATGATACACAGGGCGCGGAGGACACTGCCGACACCCGCAGTAGGCTCTCCCCCCAGACGGTGGTCAGGGTGCGCGATGTCATTAAATTCTGGAATACCAGAGCGGGCGGGTCAGGCAGCGTGAGGGGTCAGTGCTCAGGGACTTCACCCGTGAGGAAACAGTGGCAGAACAATAGAGATTGCCCCAATTCCCCGACCTCCGCACAAAGTAATTTAGCCCCTGGCTGTACCTCTGGAATACCAGAGAATACCACATGTGAGTCTACCCGGGAGAATGTGGCTAATAAATTGTATTTATCATCCAGGAAATTATCTTCTGATAATTGCCATGGGGTCGTAAATGACATCCGGGAACATTTTCAGGAGAATTTCGGTGTTTGTTCTGTTGCTGCCCTGCGGGAGATTTTTGACACTCCGGAGAAATTAGGCAACAAAGTTAAGTCGCTCTGGGGCCACGGTAATGGAAGATTCTTGAGGGAGAGGCAGGAGGGCGACTGCCTGCCACAGCGAAAGACTGAGGACGTGGATGGCGTGTGTGTGACCGTCAGGAGTGTCATGCAGGGATGCCGTCCCGCGTCAGAGCACAACGAACCAGCAAGCACGCCTTTGGACGAACACCCCACCTGCCGGAGTGCTCAACCTTGGTCACCACCGCCGTCGACTTACGCAATGGCCCCCGTGTGCTCGACTGAGCTGCCCATGTACGCGACTCACCAGGTAATATAGACCAACGATCAGATCTCTTCCCCTTCTCTTCGAGTCACTCACTGGTACAGCCTGACCCAAAAGCAGTTGACCAGCCTGACACTCCCAACTACTTTTCTTCCCTCAGACTCACTCTCCCATGAAGAGATTTCTTTAAGGGCAAGTTGTGGTTTAATTGGAGACGATCTCACGAGACGCGCACCCTGCGTTATAGGTCATAATACTGGCTGGTAGGGTATCTTTTATGGATTAAAATGTATTCTCTGTTGTATGAGGCTGTTATCTGAAAGGTTTATTTCCTGTGCCGCAATTAGTTTTCTAAAACGACTCACTAGTAATTGAAACAAGCCACCATAATTTTCCAAAGTGATGCGTACATATACGAGTGTATGAAGAGTTAGAGGAGGATTTGATTAAATGACAGGACTCGGTGTGTATCTACTTGACACATTATTTTTGTCAGTTTTACACTGTTCTCATGCTCTTGGTTTTAATAAGTTGTAAGGGTTCTGTTTGACCGTCAGTCATAGTAATATTAGTGGCATCATTTCAAGAAGTCTAGCCTCTGCCAAATGTTCAAAGGAAAGAGAACTCCAGCTCCTCAGGCCTGACGGAAGAGTCAAGGACCATGGCGGTTATAACATGATATGCCAGGAAGAAAGGCAGGCAGCTGGTGTGGGTCTGCGCGTGTGCTTCCTTCTTGGATGTTGTGTATTTTGAGAGGAGTTTAGAAAACGAAGATGGTGCAGCAGACTACATGGAAGAGGGAAGAGGCGCAAAGTATAGGGCCCTGAAACAACAATACCCTTTGTTCCGAATGATGTGTAGACGCTGGGTCCTCAGAGGCTTCCGGCGAGTATCACACACACACACACACACACACACGAGAGTTATGGTTTCACCTATATACTTAAGAAAGAGCCTCTTTGTATGAGCCTTTCAGATATAATCTTTTCAGCTGTACTAAGCAAACGGTTGATCCGCTTCCTGCACCCTCGTTTGGTCTCTCTTAAGTGGCTGCCTGTTAACTCGCTTGCTGCATCTCGTTTGTTCCTAAACGGCCGGATGGCTGGCTGGCGTTTGATCCGCTTGCATGAAATTCGTTTGCTCGTAAACAGTGTGTCTTTGTGCGCGTGTGTGTGTGTGTGTTGTATATGATGTGTCCCATTGTACCGTCGCTTCTCCAGCCTCATTGGTTAGACTGATCTCAGAGGGCGCTCACGGCATTCTGCCCATCATTCTCAGTGGCTTTAGGACCACTCTAGTCTCCCCAGGCGATGATAGAGCGTTATAAACACGCTATGAATTGGTCTTGATAGTTTATGTGGTCAGCGGTTGACGCATGATGGAGGTGTTGGATGCTGTGTGGTTTAGGCCTTTTTCCTCCGCAAGTCGACGAGGTGCATTGCGGTGCATGTTTCTCTTCGGTCCCCGAACGTCAGACGCATCTCTTTGGAGGGTGGGTCAGGCCACCAGGCCGTTGTTATACCCAAGGCTCGTACCGTCGTGCTGAAGGCTTGTGTCGCCTTTTGCCAAAGGTTCATTCAGTCGTTTACCGTCGTGCTCAAAGTATCGCACCGTCGTGTCCAAGGACTGGCGTACCGTCGTGCTCTTAAGGATCGTACTGTCGTGCTCGAGGAGTTAGGTCCATCCTAGTGTGTAAGTTTTTGCGATCACAGGAGGTGCTATACATCATGCCGTCTGGGTCAGGGTCTGGCAGACTACGTATACTCATCTCATCACCGCCCGTGTGCCGCGTTCCCTTCAGTTCCCGGTCACTAGAGCTTTCCATGATGATGGGTTTCAGTGAGACAGTTAGATGATCGACAGACCATGAACGAACTGCATGCCTTTGTATATGTTTAACCAGATAACTGTCGAATTGCCATTAGAGTTTTTGAGATCGATTGTTTGTTGATTCCGTCACCTCTCCGTAGGATTAGATATGAGGCTGAATTGCTTATATCTATGGAATTCTGTGTGGACTGCGAATTATAGTTACCGATCACTGACTTTGCTGCTCGGTCATGTTGGATTTTACGTGATGAGTTGACGTGTTTCGCCAACCTCACGTTCAAGTTCGATGACTGAATCAAATCGCGAATTTGTGTTGTCATATGGTTTTGATTACCTGTCTGGGTAGATGATGTAGGATTTTTAGATAGTCTTGTTGCGTCACCGAATTATCTGTCTCTACGAAATCATTTAGAAGTGGAAAATACCTGGTCCTTCGTCAACTTCCGTGTATTTTTTTATTTTTATTTTTTTTCAGAATTTACTGTCGCTTCTCTTATCTGATTTGTCTCTTGTTCTCTTGTGCTGAGTGACACATGGTAATCAAGCGGTGACGAGGGTATTGTGGTGTGTGGCCTCAATGTCACGGGTCGTTTGTAATACTCAGCCCCAAACAAACTGGGAAGGGCGCAGTTGGAATCGGATGTTACAGAAGAGTGTTTCAGAACCGCTGACATGACCCTCCGTCACAAAGGAAGACGACAGTTCAGAATTATAAGTAAATTTACTTTCTAATTGATAAAAATTACATACACCCAGCCCAGGTTATTATGATCTCAGAACAGTAATACTGTGCTTCTCACACTTTCTTATGTTGGTAATAAGGTTTTGAGATAACTTAAGTACAGTCACAACGTAGATGAGTGGGAGACAGACTGTAGATTTCAATAAAAGGGATCATTTAGTCGTCTATTACAAAGAATGCTCTTAGTAGAAGCAACCGTTGAAGGAAAGCGCTGGATCTCCTTCTTCACAATTCGATCCCAGTTCGTCGTATTGAATCGGACTGAAAATCGAGCGCTTCTGCGGTAGAAAGTCTGGTATCCCCAAGGGAGCTGTGCTTGCGCCTCTGCTCTTCCTCATTTTCTTGTGACCGAAGTGTACCAGGAATGAGCTTGAGAATCTTATTCATGGAGAATACAGGTGAAGTGGAATTCTAGAGCCAGACTCTCAGTGACAGTTCGCATTGCCCAAAGAAGCGGAATTACTTGGAAACGCATAAAATACCATCTTCGCCCCATAGGTAGGAAAGAGGAGGAGTCAGGAGGTAAAGCATGATGTACACATGAGATACCAGAGGGTTTTGTCTCTTGCAAACGAAAAGAATGTATATGGTGTTGAGGGTCTTGGCTGACTACAGTTGTGATCCTAGTGAAGAGCGTGGATGAAGGTACACAAACTCAAAGAAGACAGTAGAAGTTCCAGGGAGCCTAGTCTGTCCACTGCTTTACCGGCTGCTGTGAGAAATACGACTTGCCAGTCTGCCGGCACCTTCAGAAAAAAATATACGCTGGTTCCCACAAGCTGTAAGCGATCGGCCAAGATATAGTTCCCAACTTGATTGAACAACAGCACACTAATAGGGCAGCTTGGTCGCTGGCCGAGTCCCTGAAGACGGGTCCAGAACCAAACGCATATCTGTTTACGAGACTTAACAAGTCCTTAGATCCGTCCTCATATGTTACGGGACTTACCAAGGCCGTAGATGTTTTATACCCTTAAAGTTGAGGTCAGAGACCAAGCCATCGTACCCAAGGGTCGTATCGTCATGCTCAGTGGCCTCTGGGGTTAATGCTGTTTCTTCCGGCGGCAGCAGCAGCAGCAGTGGCAACGGCAGCAGCAGCAGCAACAGCTGTTGGCTGACTCGATAGAGGCAGGTAGGTAGGTCATTCACTGGCCGTCTGCTGCAGAAGACAATAGCGCGTCGTTTGTGGCCAGGAACGCGTCCATCGTGTATTATTTATCTCTTGAATAACCATGTTCCGTTAAACTCGGCCGTCATTATAGAGGTACGCCAGTGGCTGCTCACTCCACGGGTGAACTGACTGGCTGGCTGGCTGGCTGGCGTGTTGTAGTGGTGTGTGTGTGTGTGTGTGTTAGGGAGCATACGGGAATACGGAGGCTATCGTGTGAACTGGGTTATGTACAGCCCTCTGGAGCGGCGAAGGTCCGTGTGAAGCGTCGAGGATTCGCACGCGGGAATAATATAATGCTCTTGATCAGTGAATGAAGTTTGTGGTAGAGAAGGGAATTGAATGGACTGACTGAATGTGTTCTTCAGCCTCCCTAGCACGTCGCGATGCTTCGATTCTCGATGATCACGCTGGTGCCACACTACACGAGGGCACATAATGCCCTTGGACTCTGACCTGAGCTTAAAGCTTTGACCAGGCTAAAGTTCGCACCCTCACACCTAAGTGTCGCACCATAGGATGGTTTCGGAGGGTCATCTACCCACACAGTTCGGTTTAGGACCAAGCCGTGTTCCTCCTGTGCTCAAGTCAGGCTGCTGGAAGCTGGGGCCGGTAGGCCAACACGCCGGGCTGAACCCGCAGCGCCCTCCGTTCTTTCATAAATGAGGGATTCATGGCGGGTATCACTAGCTGACAAGCTACAGCTGACGTTACAGATGATCATTATCGCCGTGGTATGTTGGAGCCATGTTTGCTTTGGTGGGGTAATGCGATAGTTTATCTTGTTTCTGTAGTATATCATTAGCCGTGTACAGTGGCTGTGGGCTCGTGTCTGTTTAGTGGTCATTGGAACTGACATGTTGTGGTGTGAATTTTTGCTGCCCCTTAGTTTGTGTAGTATCACTGTTCCTCGTCCGGCTTATGTGTCTCTCCGCCACACATGCCTCCTCACCCTGACCTCTTGCCTTCCTTCTTCTCTGGCCAGACGCTACCCCTGCCTGGCCACATATCTCCCTACCCTAGCCACACTCTACCACTGTCTGGCCACATTCCTTCCCACCCTGGCCACACACTACCCTCGCCTCTGGCCACATGCTTCCCCCTCCCTGGCCACACTACACTAACATAATAGTGAGGAGTACACTATAATTAACGTCCGTCAGACTTTCTGCTGCCAGGGACATAGTGAACGATTGTCGTGGCTCTGGTCTGTTGATGTTGATCCACCGTGACGACAGTCCTCCTGATCCACCCTGTACCTCTGGTCCTGGTGATCCACCGTGAGTGATCCACCCCGTGACTCTGGTTCTGATAATCCACCGCGAGTGATCCACGCCTTAACTCTTGTACTGGTCATCCACTGGATGATCTTGCTTCCTATCACCAGAAGCCCCATGGGATGCACAATAGAGCAGTTTAAGAGTGCCCCAGACAAGTGCCTACAAAGTGTACCAGACCAGCTAAGGTATTGGGGCTATGTTAGGCTTGCGGGCTCCGGCTTCCAACAGCTTGGTCGACCAGCAACCCAACCCAACAGCCTGGGTCCGGACCAGGCTATGGGCTTAGAAGATCCCCCGAAGACTTCACCAGGTACTCACACTCTGCTGACCTGAAGGCAGGTTTTCGAACCTTTGCTGGACAGTCATAGTAGTCGAAACATACTCTCAGATTGGGAATAGGCTAGGATTACGATGGAGCTAAGAGACTTAAAGAGGGTAAAGAACTAGTGAGATTCAGGATACATTTGCGAGTAGAACCGCTGATACAGAAGCCGTGACAACTCGGTCTCAGATGAAAATCGAGGTGCTTTTAGCGGAGAGCCGTGGTGTGTGAGGTCTAGTCCAAGGAAGTACTACGGTGGCAGATTTGTCAGTGTCCCTGCGTGGTCACTCGAGGTATCACCACCTGAGGAAAAGGCGGTGCTTGCCGACTTAAGGCAGGTGTCACCAAGTCCCCGGCCACCTAGTGGTGAATGGGAGTAATTACTGGAACGGAAATATAGTTCTTATTCTCAGCGTAAAAGATGCATCACCCAAATATGCCAACGTTTACGGGAAATGCAAGGAGCCGCGGAGCAAATAGAGAATGTGCTTCAAGAGCTCAAGCCTGCATGAGCGACAGACCGAGAGCAACTAGTTGTAAACCTATCAGATAACAGGAGTCATCCACACCACACCGAGGACTAGAACGTCCTTCATACTCCTCAGTATCCAGGAACCTCAGACACGCGAGAAAGCGGAGGTCCTTCCATGGGTAGTATCTTTTCGTGAGGCAAAGCCGTCGCAATACATACATCAAAGGGCAAATGTTGTGAATTTTGAATATCCGTTTATGATATTCATAGACGCCACAGCACAGGAAGAACACAAAATAGGCTCGCACTAGTGAAGGCAACGAGTTGTGGGCATACCCAATCTCCGCCAGTTTTCTCAGTAAGGAAAAGAAGCCTAACATGAGTAGTGAAGGACAGAGGCCAGAAATCTCAGACTCGCTGACCAAGGTCGGTTGGCGTTAGAGCAGCAACAGGCTGTTGCTGATATCGAGGAGATCCTGAGATAACTCCGCTTACGCACGGAAGTCAAAGCCGAGAACAACATTAAGAATCAGCCCTCCTCACGCAGATGGTATACGCACACATATGGTTGCATGGGGATGGGTGAGATGCTAGGGAGAACAGTGTGAGTCAGGGGGTTTAGTAAGCCAATGAACATACTTAAGACGGTTGACCCTGATGCTGTTTTTTATGTATGGCGTCCCTCTCGAGGCACATACCGTGATGGATGACTGTAGTCTTCCCACACTCACTGCTCCGGAGGCCAGACGGCTGGAACTCTTCATCGACACCCGCGAGCAGAAGGCCTAAGCATCCTCTGGAAAGCAGCGTGTACCACAGAGACACAGGGTCCAAATGTCCTCCAGAAAGTAGGCACAGACTCGGGCATCATTCCGTGCTGTATGATGGAAAGGCGGATATTAAATACACTTTACGTAGGAGGGGATGAGCAAAGCTGTTCTCCCTCTCTCCCTAAAGAGAACACTTGTACCAACGTTACGTACAGCAGAAATCTTAATAATGATCGATTTCTTGATTCATTAATATATTTAACCTAAGTTAATTACGCCTCGAAGCAGGAAGATTCTGCATTTTTCATTTCTGAGGCCGTTATGAAACAATGAAAGTATTTAAAGATCAGAGAAAATGCTGATCTTATCTAATTAACCACACTGAATTCGGAAAGACGTCCACCAAAATTTGAAATTTGACGTAAGTTGTAGCTTATAATGTGCAGATTATGGGTATACTCGGTCCACTGGGATGGTGAACGTACAATGTCGTAATGGAAATTGACCTCGTGTGTTGTAATAAGTCAGACGAAGTCAGATGCTTTAACTGCGAAGAACTGTTCTTGCACTTCTAATTTAATTCCGTATTCGACGTAGATTAAAGCAAAATTTACAGCTCCCATAAACTTTTATTTATCGGTGATACAGAAAAAAAAGATACAAAAATATATTGAGATACAAAAATATATTGACATGGTATTGACATTGTATTCCTTGAAGACAAGGAGCATTAACTTCCTGTTCAGCGGAGAGAAATTTCGCCAGCTTTTGCTGAGGAGGAAATGAAGACATCGAAACCACAACGGCCAACAAAACATGGACCAGCCTCGCCGTAACACACATGCACACACCCGAAGGAAATGGAATGTTAAAAGATTTTTAAGGAGTGATCACGTCAGAGAGCTAACATTTGGAGAGCTCGGCAAAAGCGCAATTACTTTTACGAGGAAGATGATAGGTTGGGTCTCGCGAACCTTCAAAACAAGCTGTGAAAAAACCGATGATGACGCTCCCCAGGCCGCTTGTCCTCTCTCCCCCATCTGGGATATTGACGTGCCCTGACGTCAGCCCCCGTAAGTCTGGAAGAAACTGTAAAATTAGGGAATGTGCAGAGATTATTTACGACTCGCAGAAAATCGGTACAGTGCCCTCACCTCCACCACCACCACACACACTGGTAGTCCAGAGGCATATATCACTGAGGGTAAAGAAAACCCGGGACATAGACACCCCGGAGGGAAGACTTGAGCAGAGAGGTGCAGAGCTGTCGGTCTGTATCAGCTGTTCTGGATTTTTTTTTCTTTTCCATAAGGGTGTAGCGTATCCATAAATTTACCAAGCGTAGGAAAGATGAGCAGGTGTGTGGACCCGGCGTCGGAGGCTTCCCCCACCCTCCCCTCCCAGGTCAGTGGATCTCCGTCGTTACCGAGGCTTAACCACAACGCCACCGAGGAACCTAAATTTCTGGGAACGTTTTTAAAGTCACCCGGGGCCTCAGTCCCTCGAAGCGTAGGCGAGAGGCGGTCGTACGAAGGCATGATAATCACAGGGGAAAAGTCCAGTCTTCAAAATTCCACTTCAAAAAAATAATGGTAATGGAGACTTGGTAGCTTCATTTTTAAAGTACAAATCAAGGGGCATTATAAGCACACTCCGGAATTATGCAGAGAACAGCCTTGGCTCAGATGTTGTTTTGAATTATCGCCGGCCATCAGAAGGAACGCTTGTCGGTTGGTTCGGTCAAGGAAAATGTGGATAGATAGGGTTCCAGCGAAGCGCATCGGACGAGCCGAGTTGGAGCGGTTACGTCGTCTTTTGCGGGCTGCGGCCACCAACAGACTGGTTCACCAACGGTGCATCGTGAGGGGGGGGGGTAACTGGGTCCCTCGATGTTTATCGTATGGTAAACAGAAAGGGGAAGATGATTGGTGGTGATTCAAGGGCTTACCACTGCACCATAGCGACGGTATTGGTGTGGCACCAGGAGGATAGTCCGATTTCATCTACTGCAAGGAAGGTGGTCCTGGTGATCCAGTACAGAGACAGGGCTTAGTTCCACTCCAAGTGACGTTCCTGGTGATTCGTTTCGCCGGGACTTTTGGATCTGCCATAACAGTTGGTTCTGGTGATCCACAGCAACGAAGGTCATGGTGATCCATCACAGAGATGGACCTGGTGTTCCACCACAGAGATGGTCTTGGTGATTCGCCGCAACGGAAGGGTCTGGTGTTCCACCACAGACAGTTCTGGGGGTCAGCTATAACACTGGTTCTGGTGATTCACCACAAAGGGGGTGGTGGTACTGGTGGTACCAGGAATCATCTGCCGTTTTCATTTGGTCAGCTGTGTAAAGAGAAACTCACGCAATCTGATCCTGACTCGAGTGCTCTCTCTCTCTGCACCCCCCCCCGACCCATACACCTTACATCTGCCACTCTATCATCAAA
>JAYMFT010407530.1:0-18476 GCA_038088735.1 Panulirus argus | reverse complement strand
GGCAAGACTCGCAAGCCTCCACCGTGCTCTTGACATCGGAGTCGATGCCAGGCCAGAAGACCGTCTGTCTGGCGCGAAGGCGGGTGGCTTCGACTCCTCTGTGGCTGTCGTGGAGGCGTGTCAAGGTGCGGCGGAGTGCAGCAGGGATGATGATGCGGGGACCGTATAGCACAAGCTCTCCGTCCGCGTAGATGCTATCCCGTAACTTCCAACACGGGCGGGCGGAGGCGTGGATGCAGTAACGGTCGGAAGGAAACTCCCTGGTGACGTACTCCAGGAGGCGGCAGTAATCTTGATCCTGTGATGCAACGGCGCGAAGCTCCTGTAGGGTCCTGTCGTCATCGAGGATAGGGGGTGTGGCGTGGCCGTCTGTCGATGTAGCGGTGGTGGATATGATGAACCGGACGTGTGCGGCCGTCACGGTACACTCTTCGTCGTCTTCGGGCGTGGGGCGGCTGACCGGTGCGCGAGAGGGCGTCTCGGATGCACAGGGTCTTGCTGGCACGCCACACCGCGGTGAACACGTACGGGGCCATCTTCACTCTCAAACGCTGGAGCCGAGGGAATTACTGCAGTGTCTAAAGAGTTAGCCTTGGCACACTTACTGCAGTCTTAAAAGTTAGCTTTGGAATATTAGGAGCAATGATGTCATATATTCTGAAAATGTTATCAGATTTTTCATCAGTTTTATTTGCATTTGATAGTGTTCTTTATATTTGTGGTACTGAAATAAAGGCATTAATGTTCTGAAAAAAAAAATATAATCTGTACATAGTGCACCATGTTGGTGTTTTTTTCTCACATTACTCGTGACAAGGGATAAGAGAGGTTGGTACCTCTTTGTAGGGAATGGCTAAATTGGATATGCACAGAAGAGGAATATCAAGTTCTTAAATTCATATCAGAATCACTTCTGTATCTGGTGAACTGTCAAATGAATTGATGTATTCTCAACAGGGGACTTTGCCTTGCTATTTGAAATGGGCATGGAGCTGACTCAGGCTGTGAAGATGATGGCAATGCTGTGGCTCTTCAGTTTAGCAGGAGTTGTTATGGGAGTCCTTTTAGGCTCTATTCCGACTGCTTCACCTTGGATTTATTCTTTCACTGCTGGGGTGTTCATCTACTTAGCCTTAGTAGACTTGGTGAGTTACTCAATAATGTTTATGATTTGGTACCAAGTGATCTTATATTTAATTTGGCATTTTAAATTTGTAGATATTTAGCTTTAGTTAGGTAAGTGTAGAATAGATAGGTTTTTAAGGAATGAAAATTTTGGTAAGCATGTTCCCCACAAAGGGTACATTTGTGTCAGGTTTTTAAGGAATGAAAATTTTGGTAGGCATATTCCCCACACAGGGTATATTTGTGTCGTTGCCTCATCACCGTCATGGAATTGAGAATGAGAGTTGATAGATATAATAGGTCAACATACATTTAGTATGGAGTGTAAGTATAAATACTGGAGAGATCAATAGAAAATAGGCAAATTTCTTGAACATGGTGAATAGGAAAGAAGGAAAAGAATGTAGTTTGGTGGATATGACGTTTTAGATGGAGTGGTACATTCATGTTGTAAGGGAAACACAGGTCTGAAATAGTTCATTTCTAAGAGTGTAAATTGTAAAGTTAACTGTGATGAAAGGAATATATATGACAGGAGAGTAATTAGACAAAAAAAAAAAATAATGGAGATCAGTGAGAGCAGTACATTATTTAGAGGAGTCGGTGAGGTCAGGGAGAGCAGTTCTCTGTTTACAGGGATCAGTTAAAAGAGTAAGCAGTGAAGTGTGAAAATGGAAGGAGCACAAAAAGAGAGGGGATAAGTGAATAATAATTGACTGTCTGTTACTCATTGTAGAGTAATTTTAGATACTTTGGAATATTATGGATGCTGTGAAATAAGAGTGAAGGGATATATGACAAAGAAGTTAGAATAAATTACTTGAGAGTACTGTGTACAAAGGACATTCTGCATGGAATGTGAAAACCTGCTTCATTACAGAGACAATTCTTTTCTGTTTTTTTGCTGAAGTATCCTCAACTCTTTTTTTTTGTGGATACAGGAAAAACTGTTTTGTACAAGTGATTCAGTGGTTCAGTGATTGACTTCTTTGAAGTTAGTATAAAGTTTTGGTTGATATGTCTTGCAAGGCAGTATTATAAATCTTGTAGTCTTCATATCTTAACTTTTTTTTTTTCTAGTTGTCAGAGCTGTCAGTAAACCATGATGACAAGTTTGGAGTAGCAGGCCAAATGTTTCTTCAGGGACTTGGAATGCTCACAGGTGCCACCATAATGCTCTTCATTGCTATCTATGAACATGACTTGGAAGATCTACTCAAGAGCTCATTTTGAAAATGAGAAGAGGAATTTGTTTGGGTTCCTTTGGGCAGATTATGATCTCTTTATTTTGATACTTAAAAAAATGTACTATAAATGCTTTTGGAGTGATCCTTTGTGCTGATTTGAAAGGAAACTTTATTGGGACTTCCTTTATGGCCTTGAACATATGTTGTGGACTGTACATGAAGACTTATTTTCATGGTCAGCAATATTGAGAAGAAAAAATACAGAAAAAAAGGATTCTAATACAAAAGCATAAGTCTAAAGGCATAGTATGAGCCATATTGATTAGGTGTGGAAGCAAATATGAAAACCTTCATCCTGTAGTCTAAATGTATTCTATATTTAGGATTTACAGTCATTTACCTGGGTACATTACTTACAGTGAAGTGAATTAAGACTTGCCTTAAAATATATTGAAATCTTATGCAGTGTATGTCAGTCTTCAAATTATTTCTTGTGGTACTTTTTCATTTTTTTTTTTTTTTTTAGAGAATAGGTAGATAATGCTAGGAGACATCATCTCTAATTCAAGTCTTCCTCAGCTGAAGGTGAGAAAATGCATTATCCAACCTATTATTATTATTATTATTATTATTATTTTACCATTAAAAATATAATAATTAGATATTTTATTTGACTGCATGTTGATATGTTTAGATGAGTTAATGAGTTTTAAGCTCAAAATGTGCGGTCATAATTATTTAGGTAAGCCAGCGCCATTGGGCAGGGCTAGGGTAGGTGTCATCCAATTAAATGACAGTGGAGTAAAGCTTGCAGTGATTATGCATGGTTCCTTGTGCTGGGTTACCAGCCCTCTGATCTTTCAGCACATATAGGTTAGGGTATATTTCATGTGTTTGCTTGCATTTATTATATCTTCTTTTTATGTTTAATGGCTTGGAGAGCACCATGTTGAAGTATGGGTTGGAGAGCACTGTGTTGAAGTTTTCATTAATGGTTAAGTTGTAGTTTAGTTCTCCATTAAGAAAGTGACTATCATTTTTCTTGAAATATGGTAGATCATGAGGGGGCCATAATTTATTTGACTTTGAATTCCATGTTACAGTTGGTGATACTTTTTGCATATGCATACACGTGATTCTCGATTACCTAGCTCATTAATATTTTTTACAATACCACATATTTTATTTTGTTCTTTTCATGTAGGTAACTTGAAGATCATATTTTTTCTATAGAGCCACTCCTTTTCAATAAAATTATTATTATTTTTTGTTTTTCTTTATCCCAGTAATGATCATCCATTATCCACATTGGCTCCTCATGAATGGTATATGATTAGAAATACCATGTTTTATGAAAAATTAGTGACAGTGGTAACCATGAAATCATAAAAACGGTAAGGAAAGACAGCAATTATTGGACTAATATCTTTTCATTATGCATCAAGTTGGTTTTCAGTTACAGAAAATTACATTATGCTATATTTTACCAATGACTAAATTGTCTGTGGCGTAAATGTTCATAACTAAGAAAGAATGGTCTCGCTGTCATTCTTTTTAAGTTTTTAAGGTTTTTACTGCATTAATGAAATGTGTACTTTTGCAAAGATAAGGTATGTTAAAGCTAATGTGATGCTTAATGTACTTTCTTCCTTAGACTTTGGACATACTAATTCACGCTATCCCATATAGATACCATTGCACTCAGATGAAATTAGCTCATCAGAAATTAGCTTTTAAAAAACATGATAGAGATGACCTTTAGAATTACGGTCATATACCGTAGTTTACTTTTTCTTTTTAAGAAATGTTGGTAAAATTCAAGTATGATATTTATAATGCTGTTTTCTAATAGGAGGGTTAGTAACCTCCAAGATGTGAGAACAAATTCTTCAACAGAAGATAAAGAAATTTGACTTGCCTGCTGAGGTCATCTCAAATTTTCTGAGCCTGACAGTAAGCCGAAGGTGCAACTGTTTTTCGTGCCTTTTCCAGATATTTGTTTTGGAATATGTTATATGGTAAAACCAGAAAGATAGTACAGTACAAGGGTTACTACACTTCACAAATAACTCACTGCTGATATTTGGCTATTTACAATGATAATAATTTTTCAGTTCCTTAAACTTTGTAGAAAGCAATACAGTACCTCTACTTGAGGTCATTTTGCTAATTAGCAGGTGTCTAAACAGTCATGTCTGTAAGTGGACATGTCATATTTAAAGTACCTTTGATTTAAGGTCTTTCACAGAATGATTCCAAGTACTGTCTGGCTCATATTTCATGTAGAGAAGGTTGCTTTAATGGTTATAATTCTACTAATTCTACTGATTCATCTGTATGTCTAATTAAGATAATCAAGATAGTCATAAGTTTTGGTAAATCATCTGGTCAGGATGAAATTTAAGTCAAATCAGACATCCGTTAAAGCAGACTTACACTCAACCTTTGGCATCCTTTCATTTCAAAGGTATCTGCCTCACTTACACATCAACCACTGGCATTCTGTCCACAAACATACAATCTCTCTTTGTCTCGCATAACACTTGACAACATTAATCTCACACAGCTCATTCTTTGTAACTCTAGATTTTCTGGTGGTGAACACTATGTGCTAGCCCTGCCTTTTGGAAAAATTGTAGGATTAATAAATAGATGTAGTAAGTAAGAAAATCTAGGCATAAGTATTAGGTAGAAACATTAGGTAGAAGTAGTAGGAAGGAACATTAGGCACGAGCATTAGGTATTTGCCTCTGCAAATACTGCACTAGAGTTGCCCTCTGCTAGTAGCCTGCTAAGGGTGAGGCACTAAAGGCTACGAGGCAGCACAGGAGTTCGTTAGCTATGGGACTCCATTGCTGTGGCCAGGAGGGGAGTTGCAGAAGGGAATAGGCTTCAGAGATATGAATAGGTAGATAAATAAATAAATAGATAGACATAACATAGCTTTCAACAGCATGTGAGACATCCTTTGAACAAGTCAGGAGTGGAGTAGGAGCACATTCATGCTCCTGGTTCTCTTGTATTGGAAGACAGCAACATCAGTAGGTGCACTCGCCGAACATCACACTCCTAAGATTGATTGATTTTGTGTTGAATAATCAGGTTTTCAGGTATTACAAACACAATAAAGGGGGAACTGCTAGACTTAGGAGAGATTGAATATTTTCATAGTAATTTTGTTTCATTTTATGCTCTGGTTTCATACTGATTGCTGCCATCCTGCATGTGTGTGTGTGTGTGTGTGTGTCTGTATGTATGTGTATATGTGAGTGTGTGTAGGGAGTCAACTAGGTTTACCAGGGCATAGCAGCAACAGCCCCTCTTCACTGTTGACTTGTGATGTATAAGAATGGTATCTTATTCAGTTTTAGGTGATTGGGGATGATTCAGGAGAGCCTGAGTTATGGGACAGAATCATTAGATTCTGTTAGCTTTTAATGGGTACCTGCACTATCCTGGATCAAAGCAATTATGCCTTTGAACTATGCTTTCATTCTTTACTTAATTTCTTTCCTTCATTGCTCTGGGCATGTAGTCTGTTAGAGCAACACCAGCTGATCATATCAGGTGAATGTGAGGATGTTTGCCACTGTGTATGATATCAGTATACTATGAATATATATTTATATGTATAACTGCTACATGAGAGAACTGTGTTACTTTGAAAAACAAAGAACTAACTGTTGCATTCCATGTCCCAGTTTCTGGGACAAGACTAACTTCTGGTTACTGGAGTAAAGACATGCATGCTTTACACGTTTGAATGTTTTATTTATATATAATGATAATCTGAGGGTTGCTTGCATCATCATCAGAGGTAAATGTTTACAAGCTTATTGGCTTTATGATTGTAGGAGAAAAAGTTTAAGTAGGGATTATCAATGGTATTGAATCTATTTCTGCATTTATCAATAATTCATGGGTTATGCTTCTGATGCACTTCTGGCATTATTTGACTCAGCTGGACAAATTATACAAATTTTTCTAGGTTACATTTCTATGTTATTTCCACATTTCTGAATGAAAACAGTAAGTTATACCCAAAATTACTGGTTTCAACAAATACTAACGCCTTGTGTGCTAACTTATGATCTCTTCTCACAGTAAAAGTAATAAAAGGTGTCATTTAAACAACCTCATTTTTTAATGGTGAAATGACATTTTTGAAGGTCTGATCTTGCAGATGAAATCCAATGTGAAAAAGTTAAGATGATGTTTTACATGATTTTCTTTTAGAATGTGCCACTGTTGTGAGGCTTTAATGTTGCTCTAAGTTTTGATCCCTAATTCTTGAATATCACTTTAGCAAAGTTACCCTAAGAAGTGTTGCAGAGCATGGATCACTGGTACCTCAGTAGAGAACCCTTTGAGAAGTAGTCTTGATAGGAGTTTGTTTTTCTTCAGGTACCCCTTAGGCTAGCCACATTTTTTTTCTTGATGAACTGATTATTTCATTTGTTCTTTTGGATACTAAGCTGTTTTTCCAAATGGAGTCTGAAAAAGTGGCAGTCCTAGGTTGGACACTGAATTATACCCAGGTTCTATGACTATTGAGAAAGCTCCAGGGTTCAAGAAAGATTCTATATGCTTTTTAGTAACACTTCTAGAACAGTATCGACATTCTTCTCTGGTTGTTTTGTGATGATTCACCAGTTTATTGGAATTGGCCTCTAGACTCCAAGTCTCCCTCACCCTTGCATACCATAATACCTACTAATGTTATGCAGATACTGTTTTCGTGTCATTTGATCTAGTGGGTTACATTGCAGATAACACAGATTTTCTCCCCCAGTGAATATCTTTATTCAAAACTCTGTTAGGTTACTAGCCATGGTACCCACTTCACCTCTCTGATGATCATGTATGGGAGAGAGCCTTTAAAAGGTCCTACTATTAAGACAATGAATTTTGATTCTCCTTTGTCTTGCAGTTTCCTAAATCTTATTGCTATTCTATTCTGTTCTGTTCTATATCTCTATTGCCCATTCCTTCTGGGAACTCCCATCATGGGGCTGGCCAAGATATAAGATTCTTCACTTATCCCTGCTCCTACATACCTCCCTTGCATACATCATTACACACATTCTTCTCCCTTTTCTTTCCCTCCAGTACTCCTCCACTCTGTTTCCTCCTGTCACAGGGGGTCCTCCTTTCACACCATCCCCTTTAAGTGCACTATCGTGCACTCTCCTTATAAACTCCCTGTCTTGCATTCTCTCCACATGCCCAAACCAACTCAAACTATCACTTTCACCTACTCTATCACTCCACAATTCATTTCCTACATCTCTCATACACCCCCTCATTTCTTTCTTCACTCTATCTAGTCATGCTACCTGCTGTCCTGAAAAAGCTCATTTCCATAGCCTGAATTTTTGACCTCTGTGACTCATTCCATGTCTATGTCTTGGCTGCATAGGTCAGAGTTGGGAGGACTATGCTGTCCCTTAATTCTCTCTTCATTTTCATACTCTCACCTCTGCCCTTCTTTATTTTATTTTATCAAGAGACACAGTGACTCTTCTACTCAGTCCTGCTCTCTTCCTTATCTCTCCTTCCATGTCACCAAACTTACCCACAATAGCTCCTAAATCCTTATATTTTCTCTCCTATTCCAGTCTATCTACCCAATATCTATAACATTGTACACTTTTTTCTTTCACTCTATAGGGTTTTGCAAAATTCATACTTTCACTCTGTTTCCTTTCAAACACCATTAACTTACTTTTACTCACATTTACCTTTCATTTTCATATGATTATACACATCATAAAACAAACTTACACCCTTCTGCGACTCCTTTTACTCTTAGCAAATGACGCAGTATCATCCACAAACAGGCTTATCACTAGCCATCATACCACACTCCATCTCTGCAATTCCTTTCCTTAGTTTTGCTTCCACCTCTCTTATCACTCCATCCATTTATATTATAAAAGTCATGCCTCACACCCACATGTATACTGATACATTTCCTCTACTCTCCATCACTCTTACACATACAATTGCTATTCTTTAGAAGGCTTTCACACCTTCCAACAGTTGTTCCCCTACCCCATATATTCTAAGCAAATCCCATAAAGCATTCCACTTGACCCAATCATATGCTTTCTCCGGATCCATAAAAGCTGCATGCAGTTTCTTACCTTTTACCACAAAAATCTAATCAATGCATCCCATTACTTTTTGTAAAACTCCTTGCTCCTCACTTACTCTGCATTCAGTCTTTTCCACCACTCTATCAATCAACACATGCATACACTTTTCCTGGTATACTTAACAGACTTATTCCCCTATACTTGCTTCATAACTCCTTAGTTCCATTTCCTTTAAAAAAAGGAACAATAATAGCTTTCACCCAATCCTTAGGCACAACCTTCTGGTTCCATGCTAAATTACATATCAAATGAATCCATTCTATCACACTTTCTCCTCCATCCTTCAGCATTTTAGTTTTAGTAACATCCACTCCAGGTGCCTTTCCTACCTTTAACCTCATTATTGCACTTTTTGTCTCTATCTATATCTCTAATGCCTGTTCCCAAGGGGGTGGCCAAGGCAATAGTCTCTCCATAACTAGTGAACTACGGTGCCACTTAGCCTTTAGTGCCACACCCTTAACAGGCCACTGACAAAGGGCAACTCTAGCACAGTGTTTGCAGAGGCTCTTACCTAATGTTCCTACTGACTACTTTTACCTAATGCTCCTGCCTAATATTCCTGCCTACTAATTCTACTTAATGCTCCTGCCTAAATGTTCCAACCTACTACTGTCTATTGCTTCTACCATTATGCCAAAAGGCAGGCCAGCACAAAGTGCTCACCTTTATATCTCCCTTCTTGCTATAGGTCCATGGACTTATATCATTTTCCTACCATCCTCCACACCCGTGTATGTAGCAACTACTGCCTTACCTCCCATATTCATCAGTTCATAATTATTTCCATCTTCCTTATATTTCCTCCCTTTGATTCATCAACTCCCCTTCCTTACTTCTCACATTAACATTTCCACTCTTACATCCAGCTCTTTCCATTTTCACCTCTTTCTAGTACAATTTCTTATTTTTTCTTATTTTCCTTAAATTTTCACTCAACTTTTTTCAAAAAATATAAATTTACTCTATCCTTCCTTTCCTCCTTCAGCTTCTTAACATTCTGCTTATGCATCTTGCATGCTTCCCTCCTCCTCTGCTGAGCTTCCACTGATACATTTCCTTTGGGCAGTCTACCATATGTCTTTTTCTTCTCTTCCAAAACATTTTTGATATCACCTGCCCACCATGCATTTCCCTTTTTATTCTTTTATCTCACAATGTTATATCCAACTACTGATTCTGAAACTCTTCACAGTCTTTCTCTAAACATTTCAAACATTTCATTCACACGTGACTGCATTCCTACAATTCTCTCATCTAGCATAGACTTTTTCAACCTCTCATCCACTGCCTCTTAGTCAATCAAGCCCTTTTGTTCTCCTTTTCCTTTATTTCTCATCCATGTATACCTGTGGATCATCTTGTGCTGAAAGAAGGTGTTTGCAAGGAATAAACCCATCTCAGCACAGACATCCACAAAATAACTTCCATTCTCATTTATTCCAGGCACTCCCCATTTACCAGCTATCTCGCCAATATCATCTTATTGCTGACTTTTGATATTTTATATGCATTCTTCCTGTACACTTGATTTAATCCATCAAGGAGATCAGCATCTCCATTCATCTACCAGTTTCATTCACAGACAATTTCCACAATGCACACTTGGCAGTTTTAACTGTGGTAGAACCTAGATTTTTGCAACTTAATCATTATAAATATTAAGAATACGTTGAAATGAAAGTATATTATTAAATGTCAACTTGTAGGTTAAGTGTTTCATTTAACCAAATATCTTTGATATTCCAAAATTGTAGATGTTTCAGTGATAAAAGGTAGTCACATTCCTCCACTGAATTACATCCTCTTCATGGCTGGATGAAGCTTGTACGAGTTTGAAGGTACAGTATTCTTATGAAGAGAAGCTAACTATAAGATAGAGTGTGAGTTGAATATCCATCATTTATTTGATCACTTTTGCCTGTTAGGATTAGCTTTAACTAATACATCAAGTAACACTGTATAAAATAGACAAACACTTTTGATCAGATTTATTTCTGAAGTTTTTTGGTGTAAATTAAAAGATAAAGCCAAAATCTACTACCTTTTCCTTTTCAGAGCTATAGCCTGAATGAGAATAATATGAATGCTGTTACTGACAGTAGGAGTAGCTGTTAATGAAAGAAAGTACATTCTTGTCAAAGAACTTTTCATTTCAAAAAAGTCCATCCTGTCTTGCTCCTGGGTGTACCACAGCCTTAGAGCCACAAGAGTCCTTAGATGAGGGGTCTGGGAGTTGTATGATTATAGTAGTAGGAATGAGGTTGTGGCAGCAATATTGTTGGTCCCACTGTTTTGGAATTCTGATCACCTGCACATGTAGGAATGTAGCACTACTAAAGGTGAGTGTGTTGATCTGCAATTTTGATGTAACTTTTGGTGTTAACACTCAACCTGAACTTGACTAAGTGAGATCAGGCAATTGGTTCTTCAAGGCTTACTCTGCCACATCACAGAAACAAGTCTCTCCTTTATCAAAATTGCTGTTTGCAATCATCAAACAATGGAAAATGGAGAAGAGACAATAATATATACAACATGATATAGCAGAAGAAAAGTTTTAGAGGAAAGAAAGTAAGTTACAAAAAGTAACAAAACATGATTTTGAAAATATGAAAACTGAAATGTGGAGAGATATCTGAAGAACATTGTTGAAATTTTTAGGTGTGAGGAAATTAATGAAATAAGTAAAATTCAAAATATTTTTTACGAGGTGATCAACTTGGATGCCAAAGGATGAAATGAATGAAAAGAATGAATACTGAGAATGCTGTTTCAGAGCTGGTTGAATAAATGAAAATGATAGTGGGTTGAAAATGAAAAGAAACAGTATGGTCTGAATTTTTTGTAAATAATGTGTTTTTCCTAGATTTGAAAAATAACAGAATTGTACCAATTATTTACAAATCTGGAGAAATTACAATAATTTCAATAAAATGGGATTATTATTTCAACTAAACTTTTAGAATAAGGTTTGAGGAAGACTATATGTATGGTTAGAGTTTTTGAAAAGGGTGTTTAGCTTGTGTAAGATGGATGTGGCTTTATTTCCATTAATCCACACCCTCTTGAGACAGTTTTTTAATAAGAATTAAAATATGTTAATAGTAAAGTACTAAAGTTAGCATGAAGATTGCAAGATGTAGGTACTGTAATTGTAAAAGAAAGAAAAATTTGAGACTGCCCATGAGAATATAGATGAGTAAGGGGTAGACACAATCTCTAGGATGTTTGATGCAAACAGAGGAAAAGAATTGGTAATGTACTGAAAGTGTGAGAATTAACAGTGACTAACAGAGACCCAAGTTTAAAAGATTTATCATGGTCCTCTCAACAGTAAATGGAAGATATCTGGATGTGTGTAAGCAAGTTAAATTATGCAAGTTTCATTTTTTTTTTTTTTAATTGGAAGAGAAGGCCCCTATACAGTAAAAGATGCATTGGATGAACATGTCAAATTTCTGGAACTGAAAATATTTAAGAGATCATGAGGTAAAATTATGTATCTTTACACAACAAATATGAGAAAATATTAAGCTATTAAGAGAATAAATTGAGTAAAGAATATTAATTAGCATGTTTATGTGATCGATGATAATAGTTCTGCAAAGTTATATATGTTTAAATCTTTTGCATCCTACAGATATGGATCCCATTCCATTAATTTATTTGAAATAGGCAAGCTCCCTACAAAATCATCAACATTATTACCCTCTTGACAAAATCATCTTTGTTCTACCCATACAATCACTGGCTGTCTGCTATATTGCTCCTTATTTTTATTTTCATTTCAGAAATGTGTACATATATATCATTTTACCTATCGGTCAGACATGCCCCTTAACCTCTTCCAACAGATGTAATCGAGAGTCATGTGTATTATTTACATACATGTTTTCCAAATATTTACACTACTATTACTTGTATTTGGGGGAAAATTTCCTCAGATCATGAAAGAGGTGCTAAGTGTTTTTTTATATTTATATAAGCATATTTATATATATTTTGGTGGAATAGTAGGATACCTCTGTATGCCACAGCAATTGCATTGCAGGCATTCATTTAGATTTCTATATTCTTTCAGAGAAATTCTAAACAAATTTCTCTGTTGGAAATGACAGATATTTACAGGGAAATACACTTCCAGTTAACTACTGTACTCCCATACCTCCAGTCAGGAGTGGTGAAATAAGCCTAGTTGGTACTGTATATATTTTCTTTGTTTCACAATGTGTTCTACATTTTTGTGCTTTCAATAGTGTCTTTCTTAGTTGTTTCTGGAAAGAGAACGCATAAGGTGTACTAGTTATATCATCTTACAGAATGTTGTGGACTTTACCTGTTCAACCTTTAAAAGGTAAGACCTGGAAGTTTCACTATTAAGAACAAGGTGAATTACATGTTCCTTGCAGAATATCCACCTGCTAAAGGGTTACCAATCCATATATATCTTTTTCAAATTTTATATAATTTAATCATTATACTATATTTTGTTATCAATCTGTATCATAATCTACTGTTACTGTTCTTTATTATGATATGGATTGTATTTTGAAAGCTCTTTTGCTGAAGCCTCTATCTCTAGAAAGCTTTCTTAGTTGAAAATAGTTACTAGTGCAATAATATGTAACTTTTGTCATCCTGTCCTACTATTTACATTTTGTTCAATAAGTTAGGGTTATGGACCAAGTAATTATGGATAATAGTGGGTTGAACTGGTCTTAAGATGAATATATAGAAATACAGAACCACCAGACCCTATTGGACTATTACTGGTAGATGTCATTAACAGATAATGATATCATTAAAGAGAAACTTCTATATACTGCAGAGGTTGTACTGAATGAAACCAATACAGAATTTGATACTCTTTGTGTAAGCAATTTTTCTTATCATTTTAGAAGTCTATATGAATAAAAAAAAAATCGAGCTTGACCTTTTAGATAAAACTTACAAGTATGCAGTGAGAACAGACACTTGAAATGGGAATAATATTTTATTATTGACTGCAAATAATATCACTACCTTCATAGTTAGAATCATTACATGAGGTGGAGACTTGTTCTAGTAACTAATTGATGAATGAGCCAAATATCGTACCATCTAACTATTTTGACAAATACTGGTTATATATTTTGCATATGATTTTGTCCTATAATGCTCTAAAGAATGCAAAGTACTTTCCTTTTTAAGAAAATTGTGTTTTTGTTCCAAATGGAAAGTCCAGATTCATAACATGTTTATGTATGACAATATCTCACTCACTGTGACAGTATATATAGGTAGAAGGCTAATAACTTAAGGGATTGACTTTGAAACATATGGCTTCTCTTCAATGCTAATTTCATGTAACCAGCAATTGCTTGAAACATATTCTTTGGTCATGCCTTTGACTTGCTAAGATTGATTTTCTGAGAGAGATTATGGAAAAAACTTTCTATTTCTTTCTTTCCGTGTACCTTATTTTATGTATACTTCTGTTTTATTTTCGCCTGATCATTTGATTTCATTAGCATGCATATTATCCCTGTATTAACAATGTTTCTGATGAAAAAGGAAATATTGGAAACAAGTTTAAAAGATGCTACTATCAAGCTGTAACTTTATTGTTGTAAAGGGTAGATGTGTAACATCTGAAGCAGAATCTTGTTATCTAGTTGTTTTCCAGTTACTATCTGACATAAAGTAATTAAATCTTTGGAATCAGATGGTTATAATTGAAAAATCTGACATCTGATGCCATTAAATACCTGCATATGAACATTATGACATATAAAATGAATGGGAAGATAGGGTAAGTGTGTGCATGTGTATAACCCATGAAGAAATTGAAAAGGCAGAGATTTAGTCCATGGTTTGCAGATTTCAAATTCAAACAAGGGATTATGTGTATCTAATGTAAACATAATAAGAATTTGATGTTTCATATATGTATGTATTTATGATTCTTTGTGTCTTTATAAGCATTCTTCTGTTTGTATAGACAGCAGTTTGTAAGTGTAGTAGTTCTAAATCTTATTTTCTTAAGTGATAGGTAACCCTATTACCATAAAACAAGTAGTCAAACGATAATGCAACTTTCACTCTGGTTCCCATGTTGGCATAATTGTAGTGACACAGAGTAGAATTTTTCTGTAGATATGGATACTATTTTTTTATCTCTGGTGATACAGTACTTGAAGAAAATATCCAAATATATTTTCATTCATAATTTGAAATCAGTATGGTGAAATTCATAGATCTATGCAAATAAAACTAATGTATGCTTATTATTCCTTTCAGTCCATTTCTGCTTGATATGCCTTTTTCTGCATTTCTAGTGATAGCAAAAAATCTAAGATGTTGAAGGCACCTTGGAGCAGACCATTTGATGGTATGGATATTTATAATTGTCCATTGTGCTTGTGCCAGTCCATCTATTAGCTTATCCATCTTATTTTTTCTAATAGCAAGATTTTATATGATTCTATAGTACACACCTTCACCCAACTTTAGCAACAGCTTTGTCTCCCCATCTTTTATGATTTTTCTTCCCATTTGATAATTATATACACACTTTACCTTTCTTTCATACTTGTTTGCAAGTTCTTGAGTTCATAAGGTAGCACCAGGAATAGACAAAAATAAAAGAGGCCTTATTCACCCACATCCTCCACTAGCTAAACCACAGCCCCATTATCCACAACCAGACCCCAGATATCTTTCCATGGTTTATTCTGGCTGCTTTTACATACCCTGGTTCAGTCCACCGACAGCACATACCATGTATACCATATCACTCCAATTCACTCATGCATGTTCAGGCCACAAGCACTCAAGGTCCTTTCACTCTATCCTTCAATCTGCAATTAGGTTTCCTGCTTCTCCATGTCCCCCCCCCCTCATTTTTGACACATCAATCCTCTTTGTCAACTTCTACTCACTCATTCTCTCCGTATGTCCAAAACACATCAGCACACCCTCTTCAGCTTTCTCAACCATGCTCTTCTTAGTACCACACCTTTCTCTTACATTATTATCACTTACCCTGTCTATCCTCCTCACACCGCATATTGTTCTTGAACATTTTATTTCCAACACATCCATCCTCCTCTCTACATTCTCATCTTTAGCCTATACCTTGCATCCCTACATCATTGTTGGGGTTACTTTACCTTCAAGTAAACCCATTTGTCTTTCTTGCATTTATGCAATTGCACTGTGCATGAATTCTGTCAATATTTGCTGTTATGATGGCTGGGATGGAAAATGCTATTAAATATCCTAATGAAGGCCATCTCATTAATGCTATATATTTATATCCTAGCATAAGCCAGGTACTCAATTTATCAACCAGCCCCTGGGGAGGATGAACAGCTGGGTTACCTGTGGGCCAGCTTCCATAATTAGGATTCAAACCTATGTGGGTTGACCCCGGACAGTAATACCATCCATTCCAGTCGTTTTTTTCACATTTCATCATACATAAGGCTTTCACCACCTCTCCCCTTTTCACCTAACCACTTGCCATGACTCTCACTTCATATACACCCTACATCTACCACCCTATCATCAAACACATTCAACAATCATTCAAAGTACTCACCCCATCTCCTCTTTACCTCATCACTGCCTGTTACCACTTCACCATTTGTCTCCACCAATGATCCCATCTGTTCTTGTTGTTTTTCTCACACTATTAACCTCCTTCCAAGACATGTTATTCTCCCTGAAGTTTGCTGACACTTGCTCACCCCACATCTCATTTGCCCTCTTTTTTAACCTCTGCACCTTTACTTGACCTCCTGCCTCTTTCTCTTGTACATATTCCAATGACTCATACTCCTTCTCCGTAAGTGTTGCCCATACACCTGTCTTTTCTCTTTCACTAGCAACTTTATTTTTTCATCATACCACTCTCTGCCCTTTCTCACCAGCCCACCTCCCACCCTCTGTATGCCATGCACTTCCCACACACACACACACACGTTACTGCTGCTTCCCTAAATACCTTTCATTCCTCACCCATCCCTTAGCTTTATTTACTCTCATTTTTTCATTCTACACTCAGTCTCTCCTCGTATTTCTTCACAAAAGTCTCTTTTCCAAGGCCACTTACTTTCACTACCCTCTTCTCACCCATGTCATTTCCACTGTTCCGAAAACCTCCAAAAAATCTTCACCCTCACATCCACCAAGTAATTTTTAGACATCCCGCTAGGTGCCCTTCACAGCACATTTACATCCAAGAGTTTCCTTTGCATGCCTATTAATTACTATGTAATCCAATGATGTCCACTTACCAGCTTCCCCATTCATCCATATATACTTGTGTATATCCCTGATTTTAAATCAAGTATTTCAAATCACCAATCCCTCTTCAGCACACAACTCCGCAAGATGTTCACCATTTCCATTCACCTTAATAAACTCCATGCCCCTCAGTTATACCCTAAACTGACACATTACTATCTTTCACATTTAAATCATCTATCACTAACACCCAGTTTCTTGCATCAAAACTACTGACACACTCAATCAATTGCTTCCACAACACTCAGCTCTTATCATTATTTTTTTTGTGGCCTGGTGCATAAACACTAATAATCACTCATCTCTTATAATCCACTGTCATCTTTACTTACTTCAGTCTGGTGCTCACTTCCTTACACTGTTTCACATATTCCCACAACTCCTTCAGCAGTACTGCTACCCTTTCTTTAGGTCTCATCCTCTCACTAACCCTTGACTTTACCCATAAGACATTCCCACACCATTATTCCCCCTCGCCTTTGAGTTTTATTTTACTTAGAACAAGAACATCAAGTTAACTTTCCTCAAACATATTACTACCTATCCTTTTTGAGCCTAAGCTTTTGAGGAGGATGACCAATCCATTTCTGACTCCTTCTGTTCCATCTTTTAGAAACTGAAATACAAGATGGGGAGGATTTTATAATTTTACCCAAGACCAATATCTACGAAAAGGTCCTGGTGTCACCCAGGACCTTTGTAAATGCTCCTACAATCCAAGGCTGCATTACCTCCAGTGGCAGAAAAAGGTAGACTCCATTGGAGTGAAAAGTTCATTGGTGAGACTGTACCCTCAGTGATGCAGCCTTACGGTGTAACCTCTTGCAGGCAGAGTCTGATAACACTCAATACATCACACACACACACCCATATATCTATCTATCTGTCTGTTTGTCTGTCTGTATATATATGCATAAAATCACAGGAAAATGAAACATGATAAGTTCCCAAGTGCACTTTGTCAGGAGAGATACAAGAATGAGATAGAAGACAGAGTAGTCAGGTGATATACATTAAAGAGATGCAGGTCAGACGCCATAGGTAAACGAGCGTTACTGCATGGTGATATTTAGGTAATGTTTGTTTACCAATGGTGTCTTAGCTGTCTCTTCCTTGTATATCAATGACTGTTCTACGTCCTCTATCTCATGCTTGTATTTCCCCTGATGATTTGATCATTACATGAAAGTGCACTTGGGAACATTTCATGTTTCATTTTCCTGTGTTTTTAAGCATATATTAGATCGCAAGCACCGATGTGACCTCTTGCAATATATTTATATATATTTTTATTATATTATTATACTTGATCGCTGTTTCCCACGAGAGTGAGGTAGTGCCAGGAAACAGACGAAGAAAGACCCATCCACTCATATACACACATATATACATATATGCACAATACATACAAATACGTACCAACATGTACATACATACATACAGATGCATATACACACATATATATGCACGTATTCATACTTTCTCGCCTCTATCCATTCCTGACGCAACCCCGCCCCACAGGTAATAGCATCGCCACCCCATGCTTCAGCGAGGTAGTGCCATGAAACAGACGAAAAGGCCAAATTCACTCACAGTCAGTCTCTAGCTGTCATGTATAATGCACCAAAACCACAGATCCCTATCCACATCCAGGCCCCACAGACCTTTCCATGGTTTACCTCAGATGTTTCACATGCCCTGGTTCAGTCCACTG
>JAYMFT010407519.1:0-10344 GCA_038088735.1 Panulirus argus | reverse complement strand
AAGGGGGGGGGGGGGGGGGGGGGGGGGGGGGGAGGTTTATGCCTCCCTCCTCCCCCTCGCTCTCCTGGCAGGAACCCCCCCCCCCCCCGTGTATACCAACACAACAGCAGCAACAACCGCCACCACCACGCAACCATACCAACACACCACCACTACCACAGCAGCCACAGTCACTACACCACAGTGTAACCACCTCTACCAGAACAGAGCCAGCAGTAATGACCGCCGCAGCAGCAGGAGCAGCAGCACAGGACCTAACACCCATAGAACACCACGACAACGAAGCTACCACAACACCACCACAACACCACCACCACCACCACCACCACAACACGCCATCAAAGGACTGTACTGGCTCACACAACAGACCATCGTGCCACAGCACCACACCACGAGACACGCCACACACGGAAGAGGCAGCACCACTCTTGATTGAGGGCCGAGCGAAGTAGCCAGCAGTCTGACGCGTGTACTCAGTAGGGTAGCTGTTGTTGGCTGGACGTTGTTGTTGGAGAGGGAGACGGGTGTTGGAGGGCTAGTGGAGTTCGTGACAGTAAAGGGCTGACGCTGTGGTGGGATCAGCCGTGATGGGCCGGACCGCTGACGCTGTGGTGGGATCAGCCGTGATGGCCGGACCGGACCACTGACGCTGTCGTGAGCCGAAACGAGACAAGACGGAACCCCCACACGCTAGGCTCTTTTCCATATGATAAACACCACTTTAGCCAGTTTCCTTACCTTGTGAGAAAGGTTCTTATGCAAATGAAGACACGGAATTAGGGTGAACGAATTGTTTGTGGAGCAGCGGGAACGAATATTGTCCCGTCATTATGTTGATTCAGTAAGCTATAAACATTATTATGTAGTCTTTGTT
The DNA here is from genome assembly GCA_038088735.1 of Panulirus argus. NCBI lineage: Eukaryota > Metazoa > Arthropoda > Malacostraca > Decapoda > Palinuridae > Panulirus > Panulirus argus. The sequence goes on along the minus strand of JAYMFT010407519.1, from coordinate 9,470 downwards.
AGTGGGTTTGGTGTCACGGGAAATTTATTTTCTAAAAATTTATATTCACAGTCATTTGTAAATTTACTGGACATTCTTCGTGTAAAACAAGGTTTTATTTTAAAATATTCGTGTTGCTGGGAAAACCATTAAACATGAGTGATTGTGTACGAGTCGGATATATGGTTTATATATAGGTGATGTTGGGTTCCTGTGATTTGCATAATTACAGTTGATTTTGATATATTTTTGTCCCGGAAAAACCATTAATAAGGGGTGATTATGTCCAAGTTAAATGAAAATGTTGTTTGGTGCATGTTTGGCGTGATGTTGGAATCGCTGGCTGTTATATGCTAATTAATTACGCTAATTAGTCACGCTTATGGGTCAGGTCAAAGGCCAGGCTATCATCTCGTGTGTGTTTGTGTGTGTGTGTGTGTTTCCAATTACCAATTTGTAATTACACACCCTAGCGTAAGTATGTGTGTCTCATTACTTCTTTGTAATTTCCTTTTTGTATAATATGGAGACATCTCTTGCTGGCGTGTGTATTAGCTCTTGTCTGTGCGTCTGTGCATGTACATATGTTTAGATGTGTGGGTTAAGTACCAAATCTCATTTACTTGTGTGCACTGTACGGGAAGGGAGTTCTCCACTGGGGTCCCCGTCTCTTGAAATTTCTCTACTGACGTATAACATTTTAAGCTCCTGTATGCTGTCACCACTTTTTCAATGTCATTGCCTCTCTTATTCCATTATGTTTATTCAAGTTATCAGTTTAAATATTGAGCTTAAATCCCTCGGAAGGGTAAAGGAACTCAAGAAATTCGGCACACAGGACAGACTAAAAGAAATTCATGAATTCTCCCAAATAGGAAAGACTGAATGACTTGATGACTTCCTGATAGGAAGGAGTGAATGAATTGATAACTTTAGTGGGAAAGACTGAATGATTGATAACTTCTCCCGGACTCGAAAGTTAGTAAATTGACAACTGATAAGAAAGACTGTGTAAATTGGTAACTCCTTCCAGAATAAATCGATTACTTCTCCCTGATAGGAAAGACTGCATAAATTAATAATTTCTCCCTGACAGAAAAGACAGATTGATCTGATGTAGCGACATTTATGAGGCATTTGTTATTTTCTCTATATCGGCACCTCCGTGACAAAAGATATGATGCCTACATTACGTGTTTACCTTCTTGCGCCATGCTTACGTTATTTACCCTCTTGCGTCATTTTATTACATGGAAAAGTTTTGCGAATATCAGAATTCATGCTGGAGTCATTTTGGTAAGCGAAAAAAGATGATTAACCCGTTTCATGTAGCCTAGCGATTAACCCGTTTCATGTAGCCTAGCAGAATAACCCGTTTCGTGTAGCCTAGCAGAATAACCCGTTTCATGTAGCCTAGCAGAATAACCCGTTTCATGTAGCCTAGCAGAAGTAGTTGCCATCTTGAAGTGGAGGGAAAGTTTGGGGTTAAAACAGTCGAACGGATCAGCCTTACCTAACTCCCCCAAACGGATGGGTTCCGCCTTCCGGGGCACCTCGATCTCGTATCGCAAAGTTGGACGATGGTTCGAAAAAATCGAACGAGAGAGCATAAAAAATTCAGTTACGAGTGTCGGTATAATACCATCTGACGCACCGGTGCCGACATACCGACGCGCGTACCGCGACAGTTTTATGTATTTTGTTCAGCAGGTTAGGCTTTCTAGTACGTTTAGCCTGACAGTCGTATATTTTAACGCGTTTCCCTTTTTGAGTGTGTGTACTTGCAGGAGTGAGATGAGAGTGAGTGGGAGAGTGAACACATAAGTGCATTGGAGTGAAAGTGCGTGGCAGTGAGTGCCTTAGATTAAGAGTGAGGAGCATTGAGGACGAGAAAGCGTATAAACTTTTAATACCAAAGGAGTCAAGTGCGTCGCGGAAAAGTTTGAAGAGCGAAGCAACAGATGTTGGCGACGTATTTTTAGATCAATGACGGAAAGGAATTTATACTCTGAGGAATTTTCCAAAGAACTGGAGTTCTGAACTTTGTTTAAAACGAGGAAGCGGACGCAACATGGTATACGTGGAATTACTACCTACCTACATGCGAGTACCCGAGACAAGATTCTGTCGAACGGCAGGAGACTAACGCGTAGCGTTCACCGCAAGTCTCGCTTGACGAACAGTTACGTTTTTTTTTTACACAGGAGACTTTTTAGCTTTCTTGCAGGGCTTTTGTATGCTTTTGTTTGAAGTTCTTTTTGTTTTATTCCATGTTATTCTTGCAGACACAATAGCTGCTTCTTCCTTTTTGAGGGGCTTTTAAATTCATAAAAGTGTCCTCTATCCACTCAATTTGTTGCCGGACTTAGAATATCTTGTATCTTTCTCATTATCTTTCTAGGCTGTCAAGTTAAGAGTTCTCTTAACCACTTCATATGACCCCGAGATCCTTTCCATGTTTGTGTCCCTTTCCCTATTGGGCCTTTATACGGAGCATCAGTGTTACTAATCGTTCCATTGAATTATTTGCTTAAATTCATCGGCGTTGGATTCGATCAGGCCCATTTGTAGATTGTATCCATGTCTTTTTGTATCCTTGTCATCGTCTTTTTGATCCTTTGATTATTATTGCCCTTGAGTCATCCGAGATGTACCTGTCTGTAAATTAGATTTACTTCTCCGTCACTGTCGGATGTCGTTATTATGGAGAAAATTGAGGCTGTTTTTTTTTTTTTTTTTTTTTTTTTTTTTTTTTTTTTTTTGGGACACACACACACACACACACACACACACACACACACACATTAGAACATCTTCGCCAGTTCCGTTTGCAGCAATTGTGGATTTTCCGTTATTCTTTGACCTTTCTACCTTACTTATCTGTTATGGTCTGTTTCGCTACTCTGCTTAGTAAAATTGTGTAGTTTTATTTGGCAAATGCCGTGGCAAAACCAAGAAAAACGGGAGTCCATTCTCTCTCACATTAAAGTTTGGAATTTGTTATTGTAATGACCTAATAGTTAGGTCCGCTTTCTCCTTCCTGACACACTTGTATGGTGTCGTACATTGATGTAGTTTTGTTCATAGTCAGTTGTTCTAGTACGTGTTCTTCTGCCACTCTCGAAGTGTCAGAGAGAGAGAGAGAGAGAGAGAGAAGGATGAGAATTTTCATAAAGGATGAACAGAGAATGAATCATGTGTAGGAATTAAATATTCATAGGTTTAGAGAGACTTGTAATTAGGAAGGAAAAGGATTTTACAATATATAAAAAAATGGACACAAGGGAATTTTAAACTGCAAATACTCGTATGAGATGAAATCAAATTAGGAATTTACGAGCCTCATCATTTGAGGAGCCATCGTAAAATGTCCTAAATTCTGTAAAAATCATAATGAAGAAAAGGGTATGAAACTGACTTATTTCCAGAAAACAATATGTCAGTTAAGTTCCGAGAAACAGAAAACTATTAATAGCCCCAAAGAAAATGTGCGGCACACTACTAGTTTATTGTATCTGAATAAAATATTGAGGGTATTGATTACATAGAAATGAATTCTTATAAAAGAATATTTTTTTATATTGATTTTAAAGAAATGTTTTCAAAGAACAGGTTAATATTGAGCACACTTTTTTTTTTACATAATATTTAAGGCAATACTGCGATAGATATGAGTTTAGTTTTATAACAGCCATGTCTTGAAGACGTTGCTAAACAAAGCGCTTGAGTGAAATTTGTATTTGTGAGGAATATTTAGTAATGATCATGGTGTATATATATATATATATATATATATATATATATATATATATACGTAGGTAGTTTTACCTGAGGTGTCGTGAAGACGATGGTGAAGTAGCGTAGCGGACCCCAGAGAGACCGTGGTCCCAGCTCATGGTCTGGTGTACATGAGGCCCACTTGTTAACCGACCACCCTCATGCTGAACATTCTGGCCTCCGGTCCCTCAACCGTGTACAAAACTCCTAGCCCTCTACTCCACACACGTATATATACACCTTCGGCTAGCCTGTTTACCTTACACCTGTACACACGTGAGCAGCACGGTACACGCCTCTACACTCGTAGGCTGTTTAGTTCGTACCCTACACCTGTAGACCTGTGCCCTCAGTTTCATAATCTACAGCAGAGCACCATAGCCGCATACCATTGGTTTTTGTAAGGTGTACTCCATATTTGTACAGCTGTGAGCTGTGTAGTTCATACTTTGCAGTTGTACACATGTAGGCCTGGTGATTCACATTACGCATCTTTGGCCTTGGCAGTCCATTCTGCGCACTTGTACACCTGCTCATTAAGCACCGAACTGTGTGTACCGTATAACACAGCTGTACTGTAGTTCACATTCCCTCTAACCATTTACGCCTTTACACTTACCACAGTCCACTTTATGAATTTGGTTCTCCAGTAGTTATTGTAGTTTGCTGTCACTCGTAAAAGTTGTATAACAATCAACCAGTGCATCCACCAGGCATTGTTTTATTATTTGCTTTACTATGTATTGCTACCAGTAGTAAGGCTAGCCTCAGAGTCATTCTAATCTAAATAGAAATATAAGTAGTGGCATTTTCCATTTTCTTGTGTATTATATGATATCAACTCTGCGATGAGTATGTTACTTTTATTCAGTACCTAGAAAGTCTGCCCTCCGATAGATATGCGATAATGTCTTGTCCTAACACTTGATTTATTGAGGCTCTTTGTTGTCCTCTCCTCGTTAGTGTTGTCTTGAGTCAAGGGTTTAAGTATAGCACTAAGGCACTTGGCCTTCCACTGGGTCGCAGGCTTCCACTCAATACTTCCTCTTAATGGAGTCCTCTTTGTGCGACTTTTCTCTTGTCTTTATTACCCTTATTGTTCTGCCCCGTTCCACTGTACTCATATGTATGTTCTTTTATTGTGTTTTCTGCACTTATATTGCTGAATGCTTTTTCGAGTATCCCCTCGCGGTACTTGCACTGATTCGCGAATTCGAATAACTTTTCCGCTAATTTTGCCCGTCCGAGTTGTAACGGTTTTCAAGTTAATCCCATCAAATGTCGGCAACACTGGTTATTGCCGCTACCGATCAGTTTCCTGTAGTGCTTCTTGCTCTTCCTCTAACGACGTACCGCCCGCCATGTCACGCACCTAGTGAGTGTCCATATTTTCGCACCTGGTGTGGTGTGGACGGGGTGCTGCGTGTGGCCGGAGTGAGAGACGGCTGCAGACGGAGGAGGGGAGGGTGGGCGCCCGCGGGTGTCCACGGCGCGGTGAGGCGCATGATAGTGAGAGGCGGGACGAAGGCTATGTGGGCCGCCAGGACCTGTTGATGACGTAGCTCCTTCCTAGCCCCACACACACACACACACACACACACACTCACAGCCGCTCATTTAGCGACTATCCCTAATTAATGCGTTGCCTAACTGCCATCCATACCTTTGTAGACTTGCCCACTCGATACTCCAGTTAGCGAAAGCTACAGTCGTTCTTTGTTTAGGCGTGGTGTGTGTGTGAGGTGATGATGTCTCCGTGTTGGAATGACATACTTTTGGCGTTCTTAAGTGTTGTGTGCACTGCATGGGTTACTTACCCTGTTGCTACAACACTCTGTACCGTGACCAATTGTAATAAAACACTTAAAGAATGTATAGAAGTTTATAGTCTTTGTTCACCACTGGTAGGTGATTGGACATACGTAAGTCTAGTGTAGTTTTTTGTCTTGTTTTATGATAAATTATTAACACGAAGTCGCCAAGGATACATGACGCTGGGGGCTTCAAGGTCGATAACATGAAGCATGGGGCGGCTCTAGTAGTAGAAAACGGATGTTATGGGTTTTACCGGAGAAAGCGGGAAGAAAGGTTGAAGTGCTGGGAGGGTAAAATAATGAAGGAATGTATATATGTGCAGTGATTTACTTTTTTTTTCTATGGATGCTCTAACCTTGTACCTCTCTGTTTTTCTTAAGAAATAATAGAAAAAAAATTTCAATAGAAATCCAAATATGCTGAAATTGTGGAACCGAAACATATGATTTACTACCATGTAATTTTGCAGTTAATATGGTCAGTCACGCCAAATTTTACTCTGTAAAATTTCCAAAAGAAACACTGGTACCATTTGTCACATATGGTATGGGCTGTCGCTTCCCCACTCCTTGATTTACAATATTTTTAAAGTACAGATATTTGGCAGATTCGTTGTTTCTACTCTGAAACTCTAGGTTGAATTGGATTTTCATGTGAAAGTTATGCGAGTTTAATATATATATATATATATATATATATATATATATATATATATATATATATATATATATATATATATATATATATATATATATATTCATGAAATTCATAAAATAACATAGCAAGTGGTTGGGACTGCGTAGGTTACCTGTTGCTACAGTCGGGAACACGTGGCCTTGAGTCACGCTGGAAGACGCCCTACGAATGTTTCACGAGTTCATCTTGCTTTGATGTGATCGAAGGACGCGGGCGGCTTCTGCCATATCCCAGAGAGCGGGATGGGTTACGTGCCACCGTGCGTGTGTGTGCAGGTCGGAGAGATTTCGGTTGAAGTCGCCCTCAGTTCTCAGTACAATCTTTCTGCATCTGACTTGGGTATAACGACTTAAAATTGATCAGAATTAATAAGTGCTCGCGGGAATAAAGATCATTTGGTGTATTTTAGAACTGTTTTAGCGGATTGGTATTTCGTTTGTCAATCACTCTCGATCTTGCAGTATTTTGTATGATGTCATTTATACACGATCCTCCCTTCTGCCAGCTGTTCATCCTCCCCCTTAGGGCCTGGTAGGTAAATCAGTACCTAGCTTAGGATTATATATTGGCTTCCAGTTGTTGTTTACATGAGAATGATGTTGGAAGGCAGTTTTTTTTTTCATTGCTCTACAATTCCTAACTGTACAAGGGGGAAGTTCGGACATATATTTTGTTCCCCTCCTGACGTTAATCCATTTAGGGAGGGAGATAATCTCCGGCAAGGCCGAGATGAAGGTCACGGAGTCAACCCCCAATCTTTTTTGGGCGAAACTTGCGCACTTGATTGTTGTTTTCTGTTGATGTGCAAGCTTTATCGATGTTTATCTAGAATTTTAAGTGTGATATATCGTCAAAAAAATTTTGAAACCCATAAATGTAGGCAAAAGATTTTTCTTTTCTGTTTTCCGTAATTTACGGGCTTAGGGAGACGAATCAGAGTGATGAAAAATAATTTAAAGAATGCTAGATCCTTCATAAAGCACTGAATCCTCGTCAAGCATCCCTCTCCTTACGCTTAGTACGAATGTGAACGAAGTCAGACTAAAAATAAAGATGATACAGTTTAAGTAACATGACCTTTAGAGGTAAAATTAGTAGTTTAATTAATTTTTCCAACAGCCAGGCGCCCACTGCACAATATCACCATTATTAAGGCTTCTTATTATGTTTTCGTATTTTTTCAAATAATTTTTTCTCAAATGTACCAGCGTCAACGGTACTACCAACCATCTGCCGTCTACACTAGCGGTCCCTCGTGGGAGAGTAGCATCTGTGGCGGACCCTCACGGGAGAGTAGCGGCTGTGGCGGACGCGCGCGGGAAAGTACCCATCGTATGAAACCTTCCTGCTTATCTGCTCTTGTTACGTTAGCAGTGACTTTAATAATCCAGAGTTGTGAATTTTAGGTGCTATTATTTTTTTTTTATTTCTTTAGCCACACGAATAATTGAAGTATTATTTAGTAATGAAATTGATAAAGGGAAAGGACACAACAAAATATAAATATAAGGGAACGTGTGATTTTTGCCATCCCTTCGGTAGGTAATCTCATGAATAACTAAGAACCTTAACACAGGTGTTCTTTGTCTATGTAATACATGCTTTTCCATTTCGTCGAAACTGGATTCGCCACCGTAGCGATGCAAGTAACAGTTTGTATAGTATTCCTTTCGCCACTGACGTCTCACAAACGCTAAAGAATGAGCGAAGGAAAGTTTTCTTTCTAAGGACTTGCTGCTCGGTACCTACACCTTTGTGCTCCCTCCGCGCACCGAGCTGGGGGAATGCGGCGCAATACTCCCCGGGAAAAAATCAATATCGGATGAAAATTAAACGCTGTACGCTTACGAGTCACACGAAGGACCCGAGCTCTAGGATATGGAACAAATTTCCTGTTACACTGTAGGAGGTAATGGACTGTGGCGTGTGATTAGGCTGAGGCGTATCCTGAAGCAGGTGTGGACGAAGTACCCGGTCCGATCAGGCGCGACCAACCGCCACAATTTCAAACTTGACCCACCCCACGCGCGAGCCGGGCAGCGCCGCGCCACCCAGACAGTCGTCTGCTCAAGGGAGACGGCCCCAGCGGCAATATCCTTGTTTCATATGTACATATGATATGTCAGGGAAGAATTGGTCTGTTTTATGAGTATCTCACGTAACGCTGACGTGTGTGTGTGTGTGTGAGGCCATATACGTCCTATAGCACTTTATAATGAAAGTATCTTTTAAAAAGAATTAATGTACTTTATTTCATAAATGATAGGCTCCTGTTTCCTTCCAAAGGAAGTTTATTTTCGTTAGACTTTTTTTTTCTTTTTTTTTACCCAGACTTTTGTCAAGACGAAATTCGTCGTAGTTGAGGAACTCCTGCAAGATGGCAAACGGCCAGTGATCTTTAAACTGTGACGTCTTCAGCCAGACGGCGGGCAGATGGCCACTGAGCTTTAAGTTGTGACGTTAGTAGTGACGTCATAGAATCCTGGACGTGACGTCACTGATTGATGTTATTAGAGGCGGCCCCCCCCCCCCCTTCCACAAAGGACGCTGCCATCCAGATTTGGAAAGACGATCCTCACAACACGTTGCTTTTTTATATGACGGCCGTTTTTCTTTTCGGTACGAGCTGTAAAAGTGTATTTCAGTCCACGAACTTTTGCTTTTGACAAGGCACAAAAGACTATTTTAGTCGGCATTACCAAAAGTAGCATTTTTATTACAGCTGGAATTGTTGATCATTGTTGACGTCGGTCCCTGGAAGCACTCTGGATATCTCTTTAGTTCGAGCTCGCAGCATCTGGGTGTAATTAGCGTATGGTAGTGCGTGAAAGCCCCTGGAGTCAGTGGTATGACCCCTGGCTGTGATGGCCTGGTCTTTGACCTGATCCTTTCAGGTCAGCATACTCAGTGAGGAGGATACGAAGTCGCTGGCTGCTCGCCAGACATTCGTACCCGTTCACCTCTAGTCACATCTCCCTGCGGAGGGGTACTCTTACAGTATACAACATGAGTACCCAGATTTGCCTTCATTTTTATAGGGTGCTTAAAATTACATTGTAGGTAGTTGTCATAGACTTGCTTGTAATACACTGCAAAAAAACTTGGGTATATTTGAAGCTCCTAAATTTGTTCAGATATATATATATATATATATATATATATATATATATATATATATATATATATATATATATATATATATA
>JAYMFT010407508.1:0-18477 GCA_038088735.1 Panulirus argus | reverse complement strand
TATATATATATATATAATGAAGGAGTACCAGCGTTTTTCAAATGGTGCCTCATCCCTAAGTCTGCCGTGGGATTCGTTCGTGTATACGAAAACGCAAAAAATGTCCAACTACGGGAATCACTTCTTCCAAACTACAGATGGTAGACATCGTCTAGTAGGGTTGGTAGATAAGAATTTCACGGAATCGCTTCATTATTCTACAAAATAATCTTAATTCTCTCTGATTTTCATAATTCCATTGTCTTATCGTAATTACAATCAAACTATTACTGCTATTACTGCCGTCAAAAAACAAACAAAAAAACAACTTACCTCCACGAGCATTAGCGTCGCGTCACTAATAGTATGTAATCAACTTACCAAATATTGTGCAAGATATAACCTATAATAAATAGAACATGTTCACTAAACAACGTGCAACATATAACCTATAACGGATGAAACATCATAACCAAACAAATTGAGAAATAAGTAATTATGATACTTACTTTCCGCCGCCCTGCAAGTATAGGGTTGTGACAGCCATCAGTCACGAGTGACGAGACTTTCACGAGATGCGTCACTTTTACAGTCTATATTCACCCACTCTATATATTTTTTAATACTATATTGTATTCACGCACTTTATCATCACTCTACCGTACAAATGTATAATAATATTGTTCAACAACTCTTTATAGTTTGACGATTTTCTGGTGTTCATTCTCACTTTACATACATTTTATAAGGTTTCAGATCATACACTATTGCTCACTTTTAGGGAGACGAGTGACAAGTGAGTACAGGCATGAGCTCTGGGGTAGCTGCGGTTTCCAAATTACACATCACTCTGACCTGAAACACAAGAGAGTGGAGGTTGCGCTAAATCTTTACAATTAACATTTTCTAGCCCAGTCAAGTCAGTTCACAAAGCATTTATTCACTGGATATTTCTCAGAAGAATGTACTTTTGTACCACAGGAAACGTATTTGATTTTGCTATATTTTCACCATATATTTTCTTATTTTTTTTTTGCTTACTGAACGTGACCTCCGTCTCGCTTCACCTGAGGTTAGGGCAGAAATGACGATTATGACCTGATTCTGGAGATGGGCAGAACCAGGTAACTATGTCCTGACCAGCAGTTTGACCATCGAACCGGTAGTTTGGCTGCGTCATTGTTGACAAGTATAAACCTAATGCCAAATGTCTCGATTTCTGTTCTATCTACTGGATAGCTTTTTTAAACTTACCAATAAATGTTACTCATTTTTCAGTTGACTGCTATAGTTGGGTTGGGCTTATACCTATGGACCCTCTCACTAGAGAGGTACAGCAGACGTCACTAGAGAGGCACAGCAGACGTCGCCATAGAGGTACAACAAACGGCACTAGAGAGGTACAGCAGATGACGACTTTTAAAGTATAGCAGACCACAGACTGGAGGTAGAAACAGAATTTACACCAAAGGACAATCTGGAAGTACACCACAAGACAACTGAAGATACAGTAATATGCGAGGGAGAAGTGCAGCAGAAGAGATACTGAAAGTAAAGAAGTGAAGATGATGGTATAGTATAAATCATCCGGGAGGTACAGCAAAAAAAAGATACCATGGAGGTACATCAGAAGAGAACCTGGGGATATAAATGAAAAAATCTGAGGTGCAGTAAAAGATGATTTGGAGGTACAACAAAAAGATGACCCAGAGGTGCATCAGAAGACAACCTGGAGGTACAGCAGTAGAAAAAAAGAGGAGTTGCCGCTAATGACATAGAGGAGATATGCATCAGAAGAAAACGTGAAAGAATAACAGAAAACACCTTGGAGGAAGAGCAGAGGACATCTTGGAGGTACAACAGATAACGATCCGGGGGCACAGCAACAGATAACCTGAAGGTACAGCAGGAGACAACATGGAAGTATATTGGAAGGAAACCTGGAAATACACAAGACATCCTGGAGGTAAAGCAGAAGACAATATGGAGGTACAACAGAAATCAACCAGAAGGTACCACAGAAGACAGCCTGAAGGTACAGCAGAAAGCAACCTGTAGGTACAGCATAAGACAACCTAGAGGTACAGCGGATGATGCTCCTGATGTATAGCAGAGGACAACTTTGAGATAATGCAGACGACATCTTGGACGTACATTAGAAGGTAATGTTGTGTTACAGCAGAAGACGTTTATGAGGTACGGCATATGATCTAGATGTACAGCAGATGGTGACCTGGATGTACAACAGACGACAACCTGGAGTCACGGTTAAAGACACCCTTGAGGCATAGCAAAAGATGAAATGCAGATAGAGCAGAAGACATGGAGGAGCAGCAGAAGACAACCTGGAGGTACAACGAAAGACAACTAAGGTGGTACAGCAGGAGACGACCTGAAGGTACAGCAGATCCTATTGTAAAACCAAGACTAACCTAGATGTACAAGAGAAGACAAAATGGAGTTACGGCAGACGACGACCTTAAGAAACAACAGATTACTTCAAAGAGTTACATCAGAAGACAACCCGGAGATACAGCACATGACAACATGAAGGTACAGCAGAAGACATCCTGGAAGTACAGCAGTGAATTACCTGGAAGTGCATTAGAAGACAGCCTGGAGGTACTGCAGATGACGACCTGGAGGTAAAGATGATGACCTAGGTGTACAGCCCATGACTTAAAACTGTAGTGGATGACTAATGGAGAAGGGAAGAGGGCCCGAAAGAAACTTTGTACCCTGTGATAGAATTCTTCTCAGGGGTCCTGTCTTGGATGTGCAGCTGAAGTCGAGCTGAAGGTACAGCAGATGACTATTTAGGTGTACAGCATAGTCTAACCTGGAGCTACAGCAGAATACAACCTGGTACTACAGCAGTAGACAACCTGGAGGTACAGCAGGAGTCAAGCTGGAGGTTCAGCAGAAAACATTATGGAGATGCAGCAGAAGACAAACTTCAGGTAAAGATGATGACGACCTACGTATACAGCTAAGGACAACCTGGAGGTTCAAGGAAACCTAACCTAACTGTTTAAGTACAATAGAAGAAGCCCTAGAGGTATAACAGATGATGACTTCGAGGTGCAGCAGAAGGCAAACTAGAGGCACAGAAGAGGACAACCTAGAGGTACAGCTGAAGACAACTTGGAGGTACAGCAGAAGGCAACCTGCAGATACAGCAGAAAACAATATGGAAGAACAGTAGAAAGTGACCTGTACATACAGCAGAAGACAACTATGGGGTACACCTGAAGACGACCGGGAGGTGTAGTAAAAGACAACGAGTTACTAAATATAAGAAATATCATGTCATAAAAAAGAAGTATTAAGAAAAATTATCAAGATCGAATCCTATAATACGTTATAGGATACAATAATGAAACAATGTAAACCTTATTCCACAAAACATATGAAAAATTATTACGTGTGAGTGGACTCCACATGCCTAAAATAATAAGATAATCTCGGCGTATGTAATGCACAGGATAAATTATTTAGAGTGAACTGTAGAAAGTAATAGAATCTTCGTATATTTCCTTTAAATGAATATGCAAGAAAAAGTAGATATCTCGAATTGGAATCTCGTGATAAAAGTATATTCTTAAACATGCGTTTGAAAAATATATAGCTTCTCCATAATCTATAGATAATATAACTGTTCACTTATATATCTGTAAATTTCACCAGAAGTAAAGCACAATAATAACCCACTTGCGTCCTGGGTTCCGCGGTCTCGTTCAGTGATTCACCGCTAGTGTCAAACATGTCTATGATTTCAACGAAAACTTGCTTACCCCGTCAAGGTCATCCAGCATCCTCAGTATGACTTCTTTCTCCAGATGGACAACACTATATAATATGGCCTCCATTTGCTGCCTCTTATGACACACGTTTTTGATCATGGCACCAGTAACTGAATGTTTACGCTTTTTGAATGTTCGTACACCATATAGGATGCTTTGGGACATTTAGTCACTGTTCTATCAACTTATTTCAGCAGTTTTCACACCGTAACAATGAGGTAACACTACCTTGAAACGAGTTTAAAACATATTATACAAACACAGAAACACTGGCTATATCCTTACGTCGCCAGTGCTCCAGGTTAACTGACATAACCTTCACAAATTTGAACAAACGAGAATGCATTTAAGAACCATAACTACCCCAGGTTACCAATATTCTTAAGAAGTTGTCAAATATTAGCACTAACGCCATCTTCTGGGTAAGCTAGTAACTCGTAAAGGAGAACGTGTAGAGAACGGTTAGCGTAAACTAAACTTTCTCGTGAGTGACACATTATGTAAAATGAACTTAATGAGAAAAATATATTACCCTGACTATCAAAGCTTTGTTTGATTTTAATCACTGTATAGATACATGTACGATATTTATGTGCTACTGTAACCATTAACGCTAATTTTGAAATCTTTCGAAATTCGGTGGAACTGGAGATGACTGTGTACAGTTCTACTTTTTCTGCATGTAGAGCGGGTCTTCCATCCACGTAAACCTGTGTCATGATATGTGCCACCACCTTATTCTTTCCAGAGCAAACGAGAGTCACACAACATCCGATTTTTGTAACGTTACCTGACCGCTGAGGTAGCAACTAAAGTAGACAAAGTATTAGATATCGCTTTTGCGCTAGAATGAAACCAGATCAGTCTGGGAGAGTAATACTTCTCAAATACATCTTCATTGGTCGGACAGATATACCAGCCGTACGATCAAAGAACAAAGAACACGTATGAAAGCCATTGATACAAAATAAAACCAGAATTCAACTTGTAATCAATACTTCATACGTACTTTCACGTATGACAAACCTGAGAGAGTTAAGCTACCTTGGGTCCCCAGGCACTATATCAAAGCCATCAATTCCTCACACTTTAAAATAAGCATGAAATTATAACACTGTATACACATTTCTTATAGAAGCTGGTCACGGAGTCGATAGCATGCTGGGTTAACATTCAGTAACTCTCATCTGGAATCTATGTTTCTCAATATCTTGTACCTCGATCCCCTCCAGAATATGAGGCCACAATAGTCATATAAATTTTCAAAGAAACTAATCTGATGGAAAATCATATTCAATTGTGAAGTGTTTAGTGTACGAAGTGCATTTAAAGGGTCTTTTCATCACTTGTGACATGCCCTTTGTGTACTGAATATAATGAAGGAATTCATCAGGGAAGCAGTCCTACAGGTCATCTGGATACGCCTGTTGCAACCTTGCAGCCATTTGACGTATTTCAGTGGTATTATTTCCCTCAATAATGCTCACGTCAGTCAGCACACCGACATGGGTATTGACAGCTTAGTACAAAACCTTTTCCTGATCCAGTTAGATGATAAACGATGGTGTAAAAGACACTAATGTGAAATTGGTTTTGCGCTGATTGTGGCTGGGTTGTGCTTATATATTCCTTAATACACCTTATGTTCCACTAACAACTCACTTTCCTGCACGCAGCTACAAAACTGAGAACGAATTTCTCTTATCCATGCAAGCAACGTCATACACTTTGGTCCAGGTCATAAGTGTACAATCCCTCGCTTACAACAGCTTCCTGTCATCAGTAGCGTATTAAGGATTGCAGGACCCTGAGGCCAAAATATTCTTGCTCCCCCTCCATTCCCCTCCCTCGGGTTCTTTGAATAATGTAATGAAACTATGTCTAGTATACACAGTATTTATTTCTAAATGTAACTACACAAGCTTTGAACATTTCCATATACCTGGTATGACTGACATAATCATGAAATCATAAAGGAATAATAAATAATTTAAGAAAAATGAGATCTTCTTATCTCCAGATCCGCTTAGGCTATTAGGCCCTAGGATAACCTACAGAAAATCAGATTCTCTTTTTCAGAGAGAGATGAGTAGTTACTGACTCACTGATTTATTTGCTTACTTACCTAGATATAAATGCTGATATTTATCTAAAGTACAATCACCACAGGGTATTACGTCAAAGAAGATGAAATCCGACACTGGAATTAAAATTTTTCCCAACAGGAGAATGACGTGCTTTATATTAAACTAAAGTTACTAGAGCAACGTGGCCTTCACTTAAAGTGACAGTCAGAGTGGTCAAGGGGAATCACTGTCTGTGTAATGATCAATCCATTCATGCCTATGTAGAGGATAGCCTACTTCTCTTTTTGTACAGACATGTCCACCTCAACCAGTGTAAAGGGAAGCCAACCCATTTTAGCCCACTAATGAATTTACTCACTCGCCAAAAATCACAGTCTACACCAGATCTACATTAATAGTGTGCTTCTTGATATTACAGTGGTACTCCAGATCATTTCTTCACCTGCCATTATGATATCCAACACAGCAACCTTAATAGATTTTCATGGTCATACTGATTCTATAAAATTCTTTTCACAGGCATGTGTATGGTTGACTTAAAAAATTTAACAATACAACACTAGAATAATCAAGTATAATAAAACTACTGTAGGCCTAATTTTATGAGATTTTACTGAAAATGTGCTGAAGTTAATCCGCATATAAATATATTTTTTTTAAGATTATAATCTGCAATTGTATATTATACCGACTACTGAAAGTTGTGTAACTCGTGCTGGAATGAAGCAATATGGAGAACCTGACTCAAAAAGGATCAGGACGTTGTAATACACGTGTGAACCGACATGTGAGTGTTTTATGCTGAAAAAAGATTGATTATTACTAAGTCCAGGATATGTGACCTTTTACCACAAGAGTTCTATATTTCCCGGTGGTCTGTGGAGGAACAATGTTTGACACTCCAAGCATAAAAGCGGTGGTGTGTAAGCAGTGAGCAGTGCCTGGTTATGAGACTAATAGTGTCTCAAATATCAGAGAAGTGCCATTGTCTTAACGGTAAGAGAACTGGTACCTGAGCAACTCCATTAATGATGGACACATGGCGATAAGAGAAACAGTACCTAAACAGCTTTAATAGTGTCAGGATCCTATCAGCACTGGTGCTGGTACAGTAGTACCTGCCATCATACGGTAAAAACAGTGATGCCTGAGCAACGCTACTTATGTTTGGCGCTTAGCATCAACACAACTATGCCGTAGCAGCTCCTGCAATGTCTGGCTCTTAGTAACATGATCAGCAGTCCCCGGCTCTTAACAAGAGCAGAGGTGCCTGGTATTAGAATGCCAACAGCACCTGATGTTCCCAGGCGGTCACCCATCCAAGTATTAATCAGACCAAACACTGCTTAACTTCGCTGATCGGACGAGAAGCGGTGTTTTCAACGTGTTATGGCCGTTGACATCCAAGCAAGTAACTGGAAATCATTAGGAAGAGGCTATATTCAACAGAGTTGCCAATTTTTTCGGATAATGGGATATATGTTGATATCTGATACCATATAACCGCCGAGCAATCATATATGATAAGACTCACATGGAAATGTATTTGATACACGCATCCTAGTTCTACTAAGCTATGCACCTACAGTACAACAGAATACCATACATGGTTTCTCTAAGTGATATGGCGTGATTACCATGGAGTGATGCTCTGAAAAACGGACTTTACAACATAATATTTTAAAAAAACTGCAACGTTTACGGTGGAGAGGAAATGGATTAAAAGGATATGTCAAAAATATGATAAATGATACCTGTCTTAGAAAATAAGTCCCGTAAGGTATATATGACAGAAATATTTTAGTCTTAACAATATCTAAATTAATAATAGGAGAATTCATAAAGAAAATGGAAGTGAAAAAGGGAAACTATTGAAACAAAGAAGGAAATGGTCTTTATAAGAATGAAATACATATATAAAGGTCGTAGAGCATATGCTACCATAAGAAATATTAAAAGTTTCGTGCTTATTTATCAAAATGCCAACAGGCTTATAAAACACAGAACAGTATCAGTCTCAATAATATTCAAGTTAATGATATGAGTATAGAGGAATAAAAAAAAAATGAATGTGAAAGAGGGAAAGTATTGAGAGTAAATAGGAAAAGGACTCTCGATAAGATGAAAATTTTATATAGAAAGGTTGCAGCGTACATACTAGCATAAGAAATATTAAAAGTTGGGTATTTAGGTATTGAAATGGAAAGAGCATCTGGTGTTTTCAGGCGTTCACCCATCAAAGTAGGAGAAGCGGAGTTTTCAGCGTGGAATGGCCGTCAACATACAACTAGGAGAAAGATATATATGTAGTAAACTGAGCTTAAAGTACCATGGGAATTATTAAAAAGGGGTGATGCCCATTAAAGAAAGATGCATGATTCTTATGTAAATATCCCCTTTGTATAACTGATAACAGAAATCTTTTAAGCAGTAATATATCAAAAGACGCATATGGATACGTATGTGATTCATCCAATCTTTTTTTCAGTAAGCTATAAACCTCCGGGACAGTAACTATATCTGCTTTCTGCACGTGATATGGAATGACTGATATAGAGTGATGTTTTGAAAAACGAGCCAATCAGTTCATTAAATTTTGAAAGAAACTACAGTAATTAATATGGAAATGAATAAAAATAAAGAGTAAATTAAAAGGTATGAAAATTGATACAAATCTGAGGAAGATGAGTCTTCTGAGAAAATTTAATCTGAATGGTTGCAAACTCATTATCATTCAATATAATGATACAAGTTAAAAAAAAAAGGAAAGAGAAAAAGGGAAAATATTGAGGGAGACTCTATTCTATACAACCTGAACAATAAAGATATATAGGTCTCACTGTCCATATCATATGAGAAAAGTTATACGTATATTAGGTATACACATAATGAAACGAAAACCGCATCTAGTAATCTTGCTTGGTTACCGATTGAAGTACTAACCAGAAACAATGGTGATTTACTTGGATGAAAGGTGTTTCAAACGTTTTATGTCCCTTGACTTCCAGTTTATAGAAATATATTTACGTACAGAAAACTGTGGTTAAATTACGGAGTAAATTTCTATGGAAATGCGTTATCTATGAAAGACGCAAAGAAATCAGAGATGTTAAAACTCATATGAAAATATTTGTACATACAAAACCTATTTGCGTTAATCCTAAAACCTACAATACAGGAGAAAACCATATCTGGTTCTGAGAGTGATATGGCATGTTAAAGATGGAGTGATGCTCTGAAAAAAGAAACCTAAATAATTACGGCGGAAAAGAAAGAGAATAAAGAGTGTATGCCAAATGTATGATAGCTGAGATATGCATCTGGAAAATATATCGTGAGAGGTATACAACTGTCTTAGTCTCAATGATATTGTGGTTAATGATATGAGAATATACAGAATATGGAGAAAGTAGGAAAACTCTCTTTATAAGATGAGAAACAAATATGTAAAGGTCATAGTTCACATGATAACAGGATAGATATCAAAGGTTAAGCATAAGGGTATTAACATGCCATCAGCATCTGGTGTTTGCAGGCGGTCGGCCATCCAAGTACTGACCAGATCCATCGCTGTTTAATTCCACTGATCAGACGAGAAGCGTTGTTTTCAACGTCGTATGGCCATTGACATCTAGCCATGAGATACGTATTTATATAGTGTAAACTGAGGTTGAAATTAATACTAAACAATCTCCAAGTGGCCGTCCTTTGACATTCCTGTGAATACCTAGTCATGTCGGTATCTCGCAAAATGAGGCAGCAGATGGCTTTGCCAAGAGCGGCTGTAACAAGACAACCCTTGACTACATTGTTCCTCGAACATTTCTACAACTTATGAAACAAATTTAGAGAAAACAGAGAGAAGCAGTCATCCCCTTGGACTAACCGCCCACCTATTACGATACGCTCCGTAAACTCCCTGACCTTTCGTATGTCTATGAGGAAGGGTCTCAAAAACGGGACGTGATTGCTGTTCCTATCATCATCGGGTATGACTTTGCTTGGGAGACTGGCATCCCCACCTCCCCCGAGCAACACGCTTGTGCATTGTGCAAAAAATCCGACAGCCGCACCCTTGTCCACTACCTTCCAAGATGTCCCCACACACAACACTTCCGTGACGCCTGCTAGACCACCAATTCAAGACCCCATGACGGAAACACGATGATCTTCCCCATGCTGTAAACACATTATGTAAATAATATTCAAGATATGTTGAAGGAATATGCTTACTTCCTTAAGGTTTAATAAGCTCCACTGTTATATTTCTATGTATTTGCGACACTTCCCAGATGCTTCTGGTAATATTGTACAAGAGTACCTAGTGACAAAACTAGGATCCCGAATCATCTATCAAGGAGTAAACTACTGAAAACTGAAACTGGTGATAAGAGGAATGATAAAATGCATTTCATGCATACTTCATACTTCCATTAAGCCATACACTTACAGTATAGAAAAAAGCCATATTTGGTTTCTGCAAGCGATATGGCATGATTAGAATGTAGTAAAGTTCTGAAAAAACTACTAAAACAAATTTAGATTAAAGGAAAGAAAATAAAGTGTACGCATATGTCAAACATATGATAACTGAAACATGAATCACGAAGATAAGCTGTGTGAGGTATACAACACATAAATGCCTTAGTCGAAATTGCATTCAGGTTAATGAAATGAAAATACATACAGTAGATTGAAGTGAATGAGGCAATGCATTCAGAGAAAAAAGGAAAAGCACTCTTTATGAGATGAAAAATACATAAATGAATATCGCAGTGTATATAAAAACATAAGAAATCTTAGAAGTTTGTTATTTAGGTATCATTATGCTAACAGTATCTGATGTTCCCAGGCGGTCACCCATCCAAGTATTAATCAGACCAAACACTGCTTAACTTCGCTGATCGGACTGAAAGCGGTGTTTTCAACGTGATATGGCCGTTTACACTCAACTATGAGATACGTATTTTATATTCTCGAGTGATGTTCAAGTAACTGGAAAATCATTAGGGTGAGGCTATATTCAACAGTTGCAAATCTTTTTTTTCGGATAATGGGATATATGTTGATATCTGATACCATATAACCTCCGTGCAATCATATATGATACGACTCACATGGAAATGTATTTGATACACGCATCCTAGTTCTACTAAGTAATACACCTTCAGTACAACAGAATACCACATCTGGTGCCTCTAAGTGATAAGGCGTGATTAACATGGAGTGATGCTTTGAAAAACGTACTTCGCAACATAATATTTTCTAAAAAGTACAACGTTTACGGTGGAGAGGAAAACAAAATCAAAAACATATGTCAAAAATATGATAAATGAAACTGGTCTTAGAAAATAAGTCTAGTAAGGTATATATGACAGAAATATTTCATTCCAAATAATATTTAAGTGAATGATATAAGAATACATAAACAAAATGGAAGTGAAAAAGGGAAAGTATTGAAATAAAGAAGGAAAAGGTCTTTATACGAATGAAAATACATATATAAAGGTCGTAGAGCACATACTAACATAAGAAATATTAGAAGTGTCGTGTTTATATATAAAAATGCCAACAGCATCTGGTGTTCCCAGGCGGTCACCCATCCAAGTGCTAACCAGACCCAAAGCTGCTTATCTTTGTTAATCGGATGAGAAGCGGCGTTTTCAACGTGGTATGGCCGTTGACATCAAACAAAGAGATGGGTCAAGCATATAGGCATTTATATCTTGTAGACTGACTTTGAAGTAGAGAGAGAATCATTAGCTAAAGGCGATGTTTAACTAAGAAAGCTTCTTTATTTTTCGGATGAAGAACTCTTTGTTTGCATGTGATACCAGATATCCGTCAAGTAATCATAGATAACAAGCACATGGAAATATTTTTCTTATATTCATGCTAATTCTATAAGGCCACAAACCTACAGTAGAGGAAAAAGCCATATATGGTTTCTGCAAGTGATATGGCATAATGAACATAAAGTAATGCTCTTAGAAAAATAAGAATACTTCAGAACATAACATTTTAAAAGAAACTACAACAATTACTGCCGAAACGAGCGAAAATGAGGAAGATAACTCGTTTGAGGTATAAAACACAGAACAGTCTCAGTCTCAAAGATATTCAAGTAAATTACATGAGAATAAAGAAAATGGATGTGAAAGCGGGAAAGTATTGAGAGAAAGTAGGTAAAGCACTCTGAATAAGATGAAAATTTTATATAGAAAGGTCGCAGCGTACATACTAGCTTAAGAAATATTAAAAGTTGGGTATCTAGGTATTGAAATGGAAAGAGCATCTGGTATTTTCAGGCGTTCACCCAAGTAGGAGAAGCGGAGTTTTCAACGTGGAATGGCCGTCGACACACAACTAGGAAAAAGATAATTATAAACTGAGGTTAAAGTAACGGGGGAATCATTAGGTAGAGGTGATACCCATTAAAGAAAGCTGCATGATTTTTATGTAAGATATCCCTTTTGTATAACTGATAACAGAAAACTTTTAAGCAATCACATATTAAAAGACGCACATGGATACGTATGTGATCCATCCAACCTGTTTCAGTAAGCTATAAACCTCCGGGACAGTAGCTAGATCTGGTTTCTGCGTGTGATATGGATTGACTGATATAGAATGATGTTTTGAAAAACGAGCCTATCAATTCATAACATTTTGAAAGAAATTACAGTAATTAATATGGAAATGAATAAGAATAGAGTAAATTAAAAGCGTATGAAAATTGATACATATCTGAGAAAGATGAGTCTTCTGAGAAATTAAACACTGAATGGTTGCGGACTCTTTATTATTCAGTATAATAATATAGATAAAGTTAAAAAAATGAAAGTGAAATAGGGAAAATACTGAGGAAGAATCTACTCAATACGACATGAACAATAAAGATATATAGGTCTCACTGTC
The DNA here is from genome assembly GCA_038088735.1 of Panulirus argus. Lineage (NCBI taxonomy): Eukaryota > Metazoa > Arthropoda > Malacostraca > Decapoda > Palinuridae > Panulirus > Panulirus argus. The sequence continues at coordinate 5,690 of JAYMFT010407508.1, read as the reverse complement.
CAAAGTAGGTGAGAAAAGTTATACGTATGTTAGGTATACACTTAATGAAATGAAAACAGCATCTGGTGTTCTTGCTTAGTTTCCGCTTCAAGTACTAACCAGAAACAACGGTACTTAACTTAGATGATCGGACAGGAAATGGTGTTTCAAACGTTTTATGTCCTTTGACTTCCAATTTAAAGAAATATATTTACGTACAGAATACTGTGGTTAAAGTACGGAGTAAAATCTTTATGGAAATGCGTTATTTATGAAAGACAGTTGCTTTATCTTTTGGACGAATGCTTCTTTGTTTATTATACACAGCAAAAAAGAGAAAAAAAAGCAAAGAAATTAGAGATGCTAAATATTTTTATACACAAAACCTATTTGTGTTAATCCTAAAACCGACAATACAGGAGAAAACCATTCTGGTTTCTGAAAGTGATATGGCATGATTAACATGGAGTGGTGCTCTGAAAAAAAAGTGTTTCACACCATAATATTTCAAAAGAAACCTAGATAATTACGACGGAAAAGAAAGAAAATAAAGAGTACATGTCAAATGTATAATAACTGAAGCATGTAACTGGAAGATAAATCGTGACAGGTGTACAACTGTCTTAGTCTCAATAATATTGTGTTTAATGATATGAGAATATACAGAATATGGAAGTGAAAAGGGAAAAATATTGAGAAAAAGTAGGAAAAACTCTCTTTATAAGATGAAAGATAAATATATAAAGGTCAATGTTCACATAATAACGTGATAGATATCAAAGATTGGGTATTTGGGTATAACATGCCAGAAGCATCTGGTGTCTGAAGGCGGTCAGCTATCCAAGTACTGACCAGACCCATTGCTTTTTGATTTCGTTGATCGGACGACAATCGTTTTCAACGTCGTATGACCACTGACCTTTAGCTATGAGTCAGGAATTTACATACTGTACACTGAGACTGAAATAATGAGATATTTATTAGGGAAAGGTGATGTCAAAAAAAAAATGTTGCTTATTTTTCGGATGAATAACTCGTTGTTTACGAAAGATACCAGACAATCGCCTCATATCCTGGCGCACTGGTACTTCCCATCCTGACACACGACGGCAAATCACTCCAAGACTGACGACGACGCCTGACACTTCCTGGCCATTCATTTCCTGGCACACAACAGTGTCTTACTCACTGCCACGCGTCGGGGTTTTTGCTCCCTTCTCTCTCCTTGGGATGCCAAGGCAACTCACTCCCTGACACAAAACTGTGTGACCTGGTTGATACCTTATAGCATCGCATTCCTTGGAAACAAACTCTCTTTCCTGACACAAGTCGGAGGGTCCCTGTGTGCCACATGCCGTCATCTCGGTCCCTTGCTTATGTCAGCGGTTCACGCCTTGACTCGATTAAGGTTTACCCCCTAACCAACATGCACGTGAAGGAAGTACACTCCCTGACGCAAGACACCTGACAAGTGCTCCCATGTCGGATTCCTCCCTCTTGCAACGTCAACGGGCGACTAAGGGTGACGCTGTCTTGGACGGTGGACGGAAGTTACATGAATTCCAACCCGATGTTGATCTGGATTTTTGTAAATGAACGGTGTTTTAATTTATATTTCAGTTTGAATACATTAAGGCATATTTATGCATTAGCATACATTAAGTTAAAATACATTTTGTGTGTAACACCTACCAGTGTTTCTGTGAGGGCAGCAATTGATTTGAAGTCATGGGTACATTATACCTCATATTACTATCCATCTTTAATTATATGCTTAAGACTGGTTGCAACTTTTTGGACAAAAACCTCTCAACAGCAATGTTACTCTAACTAGTCTTCTTCTCTGAACCTTAAGTGCAAAAAAGACGCATTTTTTTTTCTGTTTTCATTCACCAGCAGAAAGAGCTTCAAAAGCCAGTCAGTCTCTTATTGTTTGTATATTGCAAGTTCAAAACGTAAAAGTCATCCCGCTGTTGAACTAAACTGTTAACTGACGTAAACAACAATATAACTGTGATAACCTGTAAGACGTGTCACACGTTCCTGTATGAACAATCAAAGGCTGTCGCCTGAGTCAGCTGTAATATACGCCAAAGTCTCTTACTAATGACTTCATGCTACATTTTCTGGCTGTGGTACCTACAGAGTTGTCAGTACCTCCAAGTTCACCTGTAGTTGAGCAGTCAATCACCACTGGTTACAGCCAATGATCTCCCATTACTCATTAACCTGGCTACAAATAAGTCTTCTGTTTATGGAGCAATGAACTCCAAACCGAGAACACGAAGCCGGCAGACTACGCTAACTAGCTGGCTACCTGTCACAGTGGTCACATATCTTAACCTTTTCACCTTCAATTGTGTCGGTAACCTTAGTTTCCCCCGACAAGTGTCTCACTGATCAATACATTACCTCTAATTTCCTGTGGCTCCACCGTTACACTTGTCTCCCGGTATTGTCACTCGCCACTTGACGAACTCAGTAATGAACCAACCTGGCTAGCGCTTCCCATTTTCTATACCCTTATTAAAGAAAAGCCAAGAGTCCACCCATAAGTAAGGATAAACTGAGGAATACTACATATCTTCAGTTGCTTAGTTTCCAGCTTAGGATCTAGGCCTACAAGTTAGTCTTGAGACTAGTTTTGAAATCTTTGTCTATGCCAAAATTTTTCTTTACCGAATACAATTATTCTGCAGTCTTTATGTGAGTTCTCAAGAAAATATACACCAGCTATCCTTAATATTTTCCGAAGTTAGTATCCCTGCTTTGCATATATACTGGAACTGCTTAGGTATAATGAGCAATGGAGACCATCCTTATATTGTACAGTCTTGCACGTGCTTTGTGGGGATTTCTACTTTTTACTGAAAACAATAAAATCGTCTGGCGTCAGCTGAAATAGAAATCCCAAATGGAAGCTTTAGTCTGACGACCCATCGACTTCATTAAAGCTAAATATGATTGTCTAGCATCTGTTAAATCAAAAGCCTTAAAGTGAATCTTTAGTTTGAAGACCCCGAAGGCCCCGCAAAAACTGAACAGAATCGTCTGTCCTCAACTAAAATAAGACTCGCAAAGGGAAACTTTAATATGACTACCCGTGGGCCCCGCAAAAGCTAATGACCTTTTGCGAGGCTCATGGGTCATCAAACAAAACCTTCACTTTGGGAGTTTCATTTTGATGAAATGATGGCTTTATCTCTAACAAACGTCGGTAGCTTACTCCATGGCAAACTAATTCGATTAACTCTCTGACACACAACAGTGACTTCCTATCTGACACACTAAAGAACACTGTTCACTCCCTGATAGACGTCGTTGGCTTCGATTCAGATGCATATCGAAAGCTTACTACACAACAGACTACTTCGACTAACTCTCTAACGACGGCTTCCTGCCTAACACAATAGAAAGAGAGAGAGAGAGAGAGAGAGAGAGAGAGAGAGAGAGAGAGAGAGAGAGAGAGAGAGACGTTGCTTACTCCCTGAAAAAATCGGTGAATTATTCTCTGATACACGTCATTAGCTCATTGAAATTTCAATTGCACTGGACATTGTTAATATATCGTAATAACATTAAAGTCAATACAACGTTGGATAGAACACCTCTAATGGATTATCTATATGATATAAACATTTATGAAAAAGATATTTTTGTTTACAATCACCATGTAAGGAAAATAAATCTTTTAACATTCGTATAAAAAAAAGTATAGTTACTGAAAAATCTAGGGAAATTATTTAGTAAAACTGTCTATCAAGTATCATGATGATTAAAGTATAGATAAAGATATGGGGATAGATACTGCAGAAACAACTCACTTGGCTCCTGGTCCTGGGTCTCCAGGTCCCGTTCAGCGATTGACCATCAGCGTCAAAACATGTCTGTCTATACCTTCAGCGAAAAATCCGTCCGGGTTCATCCGACATCCTCAGTATGGCGTCTGTGATTTTTGGGCTTCCACTCGCTGTCTTTTGTGACGAACGACTGTTATCCCCACGGCATCAACAACGAATGTTTACAGTTTTCTGAACGTCTGTACACCAAATGAGGATGATTTGGGAATAACAGACAATGTCCTCATGCACGCTAATATGTCTTCACAACGTTACACTGAGGTGGCACTGGGTGAAAACGGGGTTATAACAGTGGTATAAACACAGACAAGCTAGGCACGACCGACACCCGCCAGTGCTCTGGGAAAACTATAATCTTGATTCTTGAGTTAACGGCAATGTGTTTGGGAAGCGTAACTAAACTAGATTTCCAGTAATAACATAAAGTTGTCATAAGCCGACAGTAGCGCTGTCTTACCGATAATATATATATATATATATATATATATATATATATATATATATATATTGTCTTTGTTTCACGGTTAATATCAATTCAGATATTTCTGCATCTTACCAGTTTATCGTTTTGACATAGTGGCTTAATTCTAGGCACTTACAACTGGATTATAGGCCATTCTGCACAGGTCTATATATCCTCTTTTCACGCACACACACACACACACACTTGTGTGACAGACAGACCTGAGTCAACTGTCGTTAGCGTCAAACGATAATTACGGAGCCTTGTCATCATGTCAATATGTCAGTGGCTGGTCTGTTAGCCTCAAGTACCAATAACATCAGGTTCCATCGGCGGGTTCGAACTCCAACGGCAGAGACTACAAGAACAAACCAAAATCTCTGATGATGTCGTTTTGGCTTCATGTCTTGTTGGTTACCTTTTCTTATTTTTCGTTGAAATATACATTTTCCTGTCGTTCATTTTTTTTTCTTTTTTTTGATAACCCACACCTGAATAGTAGTTTTACATGATCTCTGAAAGATGGTGAGAATAATTGACTTGAGGATTGATTAGAACAAGATTGATTAATGTCAAGAGTGACATCAAGACAAATTGACCTTAGGATTAATTAATGTATGGACTAATTGACCTATGGATCAACTGAAGTCACGATCATTTGATGTTAGGATGAATTAATGTATGGATTAATGATGTCAGGATTAATTGGTCAGAATTGATTTACGTCAGGATAAACTGATCTAGGGAATGAATGGTGTAATGATTAACTGATGTCAGGATTACCTGTAATAGGTACTGATAGAGTTTAGGAACTTATGCGGACCGGATGAATTGATGTTGCTACCAAATGACGTAAACATTAACCGACGTCAGGATTGATTGATGCCAGGTTTAATCCTTGTCAGGGTCAACTGATGCATGGACCTATTTACAGTAAGTTGATCAAAGCATCATAACGGCAAAAGGAGCTTAGTAATGGGTCAAGCAGTTCTTTTATTGGCCCTAATACCCTGTCTCAGCCCTTACATCCTTCTCACGGCCTTGCATCCTCCTCAGGCCTCTGTTTACCTCACGGTCCTTACCTGTAAGAAGTTAATCATCTCTCCAAGTTCCTAACGTTCAACTTCAGTTGGCCTTTAGGTCTTCAAAAGACCGTTAATCTTTAAGCCTTGGCCTTTGCCTTCTGGATACTAGCTTGCCCTTTGCCCTCCCATGACCTGGCGTGAGGGTATACTTCATTCTTGCCGTCCACCAACAATGCAATTACCTCGTCACTGCAAGACAGTGACGGTCATTTCAGTGGTATGGTTATGCATGACAACGTCCATTGACAGTGAAATAAGTGACTATATATATATATATATATATATATATATATATATATATAT
>JAYMFT010407497.1:0-18479 GCA_038088735.1 Panulirus argus | reverse complement strand
CCAGAGCTTCGACGTGTAGGGAAAGAAGCAGTTATCAAAACAGCACACCCTTGAGTTGCCGATGGCCACACAATAATTATGTGACGCTGCAGCTTGCCGAGTATTCCGGGGTCTAGCAGTGGAAATTCTGAGACAGCTCGATACCACGCTTTACCAAAAGGGGGTTCGAATTATTCCTTTTCTTCTTTTCATTCGCAGGTGATGATGATGATGATGATGTGTGATCGGCATTCAGATTCTTCTGGTTAAATATTGCCCAGGCATCGAGAAGAAAGACTCCAGGAGCCAGAATGATCCGGGTGTGTGAATGTATCGTAAAAACCAAGTCATGACTCTGGTTGTCACCCACACATTCATAGGATGGCATGGAAGGTCGACAGTTTTTCATATCTAAGCTCATACAGCTCCCAGATACAGCAGCGCAGTATCATATATATATATATATATATATATATATATATGATTAAAGGCCATTCAGTTGCCCGTGCTTTATCAGCGGCCATAGAAATAAAATCGCTGCCTTTTCTTTTTCCTTCGGTTGAAGAGGCGATGCCACAGATTTAATGAGACGGAAGGCCTTTGATTCCAGTCTCCCTAACACAGAGGTGGATGTGAGCACCACCCCTTACATGAGAGCAGTATTCCATACTGGGGCGAAAAAGACTCCTGTAGGTATAGAATTGGTCCTCACACACAGACACACACACACAAATAATAATAATAATGGCACCTATACAACACTCCTAGCTTTTAGGAAGCCAGCTTTTTGACGTTGATTATGTAGGGTTTCCAGGAGAGATTAGAGGAAACGGTTACGCCCAACGAAGCTGTTATTACAGGGATTTTCCTTTAAGAAAACTATTGGCTCTTAGATATAGTGAGAAATAGCGTTTCCGCGCTATTAGATTTAACCAGGTTGTTGCTTTTTCCGAGGAAAAATAGCTTTATATACAGCACATTTCTATGAGAGGGCCATCGTGGACCGAAGCTTTGTACAACGAAGTAGGCCATAAGAGAGAGAAAGAGAGAGGGTTATACAGACGTAGTGAAATTTTGACCCAGTTGGCGCGGCGTGCTTATGAAGACTCATAAAAAGCCTTTCATCACAACATATGTACGAGTACGTGAAAGAAGACGTGAACTAAAGCTGAGCACAGATAATATTTAACATGTTAATTTTGGGCGGTAGGAGAACACTAAACGACAAAGAGATCACACATAAATTAAAACTATTGTTCCCGACGACCCTGAAGGACAGCCATATAATATAGCAAGTTCAGCTGTTCAACACGTCTCATTACGTTACGCAATCAATTGTAATGTGCAGTGGATTAAGGATGCTTTGTGCCCCTACTCATTATCACCAAGCCTAGCTTCTCTCATTGGAAGCTATAGTAACTCACCCGCCTAAGGGTACCACCCTCAGAGAAGCGCAATCAAGTCTGCAACCTTATCATCAGACGCTAAAATCAAGCATATTATTTTATAAACAACCTCACGAACTAATGATACAACTAAGCCTTACAAGCATTTACTTGTGGACACAACCAAACATATTTACAAAGCATAGTGACACAGTTGTTCATTTACACCAGAAAGTCAACAAAAAGACAAAGAATAACAAACTAAATCGCAAGAAGAACAAACTGAATTTAGAACCGAATAACAGTGCAGTCATGCTTAGAAAACACAACCAACCCTGTTTAAACATCCATAACTTTACACCACTAACCACACAGAACTGAGAAACAACGTAAAATCCAAAATTGTATATCAAATTTTACAGTAAAGTAAAGCCGAACTAAGGCACCAAACTGAACGTTACATCATCTAATCAAACCATACCACAGTCTGGACTGGACACGTATCTTAACCTGCCCTCATTTCCGGGTATCTCTTGTTTACAATTCTAGATTGGTGGGTCTCACGTCCGCTGGAGTGACCCATAGAGCAGCTGTCAGTACTAGCAGAGCCTCTTCAGAGCTAAATAACTTTAAATTACTGAAAATATCGAATGAAGACATGGAATATTTCTTTCCGTAGCGAAGAATTGTGAATCGTAAAAGTCTTTGTGATGGCGTGCCATATTTTCTTGATCCAGTTAAATGTGAGTAGAAGAAACGTAAAAGACGATATAAAAAAAAAGGCAACTGTGATGGTAACACTGCTGTCTCTCGCCAACGAGAAAGGAAGTTGATAATACAATTATTTAGTTCTACCCCATTCTATTGTGGACGTGCGCAGAATGATGAGAAGAAAACAGCAAACGTATAACCATCTCTTTTAACACGCGTGAGTGAAATATATTAATCATAGTACATTCTCTGCCGTCTATATTAAAAAAGAAATGAGATACCTGGCAGCTTTTCGTGACGTTCCCCTGCCGCCGCTGCCACAAACACTGGTGCCGGCTTTGGGGGGGAAAATACAAAATCCCTAGACGATCCCGATAAAAATTCCCTACATTTCCCCTCGGATTTCGAGAAATATCATTCACGGTTCAGTGGAAAAGAGGAATTCAAAGTGAAATGATGATATGTTGGAAATGGAGGCTCCGGAATGAGAAAGGACTCGATGGCAGAAATAAATAGAATTAATCAATGAACATTTCACTGTGTCTTGCAATTATGTTCCAGTTTCACGATCCAGATTGTCTAGGGATAACAGGCAAGAGATAAAGCCGATTCTCTTAATACAAAATGATCTTCGAGAACTCGAGTCAGATGGAACCATCAACCCCTATTGGAAATCGAATCAAACTTCGAAGCTTCGCTTTGGGCCGCCCAAGTAATGTATGGAGGGAATGCTGATGCCAGCAAAGATGCGCGGTCCAGATCCATCTGACTGGAAAGGAAAGCTATGAATATCCTTATGATGGAGAGGAAATTGATGGAGTTTCGAAGGAATGTGGAGACTAGGAGTAAGTAAAATGAGGAAAAGTAGCACAGGTGTTCCATTTTCCAGGACGGGAGATATACGGGGGTGGAGGATGCTGCTGCTGAAAGTGACGGAGATCTCCTAGGGGTCTCGGAGAGAACCCCCCTGGATGATACAGAGAGAGACGCTGAATCTAGCAGAGATGGGATGGATCTCAAGCAGCCTCTGGGATATGATGTATGGAAGAGAAGATTTAAGTGTGTACAGGTGTATGTATGGTGGTATGTTACTGGAACCGTGCGCCTGGGTAGCTAGGAGGTTTAATATCGGCTGCGCAGCGAGCCAGGACTTCCATGGCTGTCAAGTGCCATTCAAGACTTTGGTCCTGGAAGCTCTTGTCTTGTCTTTCTGTCTCACCAACACGTGGGCTGCTGGCTTCCAGTCCACGAGCGAAAGCAGCGTCTCCATCTCGTACATGACACATGACGACACGTAAGTCACAATACGACTCTTGGTAATCTTATATTTCATGCGATGAGCACTACGCGCTGCTAACGCAGCCCTTCAGCCAACAGACGTTGCACAAAACAAATAGAATTCATCACATGTAATTTCAACAACGAGAAACTTTCTTTAAGCATTAGAGAAAAGCTTGAGGTAGATAATGAATAAAAATAATCACTGGAAAAGTTCGGCCCGTAAAGCCTCCTGTGTTCCATAGAGATTAAAGTCGCCGGATCCGTTCCTCCTCCTCCTCCCCCTCTACCTCCTCCTCCTCCTCCTCCCCCTTCCCCTCTACCTCCTCCTCCTCCCACTCCTCTTCCTTCTTCTGGATCCCAGAGGCCCTGATCCTATTACACAAGGCAGGAAGCAAAACCTTGACCCTTCCCCCTTATTACTATACGGCGGACGCCGCAGCGGCAGACCCACACTGAATTTCCTTATCAGTATATAAGGGTCGTAGAGTCGTGCTTAAGGGTCGTACCGTAGCGTTAAAGGGGTGACTAAGTCTCGGGGATGGTTTCCAAGAGTCTATATAGAAAGAAGAATACCCGTGAGAACTTGGGAAGGACTTTAAGACAGCGTCAAACAAAAACCATTTCCAGCACTCCATAAAGTGTAGTGAAGATGAGGATGTAGTGAAGATAGCCTCTGACCAAGATAAAGGCTAGTTATGTTGAAAATAAGATGATCCGAATAAACTACGTAAAAGGCAGAGTTTGACGTATGAGACGAACCGTTTTCTCGTTACAAGAAACTATCGTATGACGTCAGCAATCTGGTGAAAATTACCAACAACCACCTGACGGCACAGACGAGGGAAGGGAAGACAGCGCTACCCTACCCCGTTACGTCTTTGGCCACTCGAGTCAGGTCACAGCTGATGGGATCAGCTGGGGTTATAAATCCCACAGGTACGTAGTGATATGGTAATTACTTTGTGTTAGCTGAGACGGCAAGGGCAAATGAGGCCCTAATCAAGGCCATCTCATAAACGATATATATATATATATATATATATATATATATATCCCTAGCCTGATTCAGGTATCCTACGCGACTCCGACCCTTAGGCGAGTCAATACCTGATTTCAAACGAGGATATCATCCTGCTCTTTCCCTCCCGGCATCCATGCATGTCCCTCCCCACTATGACCTGTAATGTTCCACCCCATCCCATCCCATCCCATCACTCCCTCCACCATTCCTGCTCTGATCTGTCATTCCCGGGAATGACACCTTGGAATGCACGCCCTGGGGAAAGAAAGAGGAAGGTCCAGTTAGAGCGTTTCACGTCGATGACGTCACGTTATGACGTCCTTTGCATAGGACAATGGGGGCGATTCACGTGAATGTGCCCATGAAAGTCAACCGAAGGGAATGGGTGCCAGAAAAATTGCTAGTGCAAGAGCTCTTTACCTTTGCTGGTTACGAGTGACAGTCTTTCTTTTTTCCTCTTCATATATATATATATATATATATATATATATATCCCAGCTAGCACCACGTAAAGAGACGTCTGAAAACGGATATTCCCGTTGCTAACATAATTACCAGAAAATATTCCACGCTTCCCGTCGTAAACCAAAATAAGTTTGAGACGGACTTGGGAGAGACGGGCGTATAGCCTTGCCGGATACGGTGTAAGAAGACAATGTGTCACAAGCTTACTAGGGGAAAAAAAGGAAGAAAACAGATTCGTTCGAGAATATTTTCTGACCTGTTTTCGCATGAAGACACTCTTAACCTTGAGCATAAATATACTAAGTTATTAAAAGAGGAGGGAAGCTCATTTTTCATCAAGGTCCCAAGTTAATTTTTGCTGTTGTGAGAGATGAATTTTGCATACGATGCAGAATTTCTTTAACGTCGGCTGGCAAGAACAAGGTTCATATTTCAATCTTCGAAGATGATACAGCGTCGCTGAAGTATTTCCACCTCGGTTCCTGTAGTCAGGATATAAGCAAATTATCATGCCTATCTATCTATCTATCTATCTATCTATCTGTCTATCTATCTATATATCTATCTATCTATCTATCTATATATATATATATATATATATATATATATATCCCAGCCTGAACTGGTTACCCAATTTATCGACCATATCCGAGGGGAGGATGATCAGCTGGGTTGACTGTGGGCCGAATGCCGGCCCTCCGGATTCGAACCCTGACAGGCCCGTGCAACGCAAACCAATACACCACGAAAGCTCACTTGTACAACAGATTTTCGAAAACCAAATAGTGCCATACTTTCAAAAAAAGTATGGGCATACATATACACACACACACACATTCAAAACCAGGGTTACAATTGTTGAAATGAGTCGAATAATTATGTAATACAAAAACGCACAATTATCGAATCCGGTTTTATTAGTTCGATGCATAATTCTAATGTATCCGAGAGTTAGTTCTCATTTAACACAATTATATGTAATAAAGCTGAGAAGTATTACTGTAAAACTGCCAACATATGTAGGAAGAGTTGGTGTGGTCATTTACTCCTCTGGCAGTAGCTGGGTAAGGTGTTATGTTAGTTCAGGCAGCGGGTGAGGTCGTGTGAGGTGAAGATCTCAGATATATATATATATATATATATATATATATATATATACAAAACTTGGTTCTCTGTGTCACAAGTCACTCCAGTTGAGGAGAACTAAGCCGAAGCTGTGTATTGGATTAGAAAACAAATCACGTCTCCATGAACTGTGATTTTAACCCTCACACTTCTTTGAAACACTTCTAGTTTACTGAATCTGAGAGAGAGAGAGAGAGAGAGGCATCTACACGGGAGAGAAAATATCCGACACCACCGGAAGCAGAAGGCGCTACAGGAGGCCCCCGCGCCTCCTCCAGGTTTTTGAGACAGCGGCGCAGCCCGCGTGAGTAAAAGGATGGGTCCTGGACTTAAAGCATCCTATATGTTGAGGAAGTAGACGCTAATCGTCTCGATTGCATATACCTATGGTAATGTGAACCGTATATATATTGCGTATATGACCACATAAGCATGAGAAACAGCACTATAAGAATCCCCAAAGTGTCCATTTTTTTGGGGGGGATTTCTACCCCACCAGTACCATCTACTCCCCAAACACACACACACACACACACACACAAACAACATGAAAGACAAGCACTTATAGATGACAAACACGGTTGCGGCTAATCACACGCAGCCAATACAAAGCCCGGACAGCAACGCACAGAATTTCATGAGAGCGTAGGTCGTCAGCTCCTTTGAGGAGGGACTGGCCCGAAAGTGCCCATTTGCTAACCGCTGCATCAAAGGGCCAAGTGTCTGTCTGTGTGTAATTACCTATTGTACTGTACTGGGGGGGGGGAGAGCTTTACACTCGTGGGGTCCCATCTCTTGGACATTTTTGTTTTCTTTTCAACTCATACACAACCTTCTAAACTAACGTACGCTGTCCGTAGTTTCTGTCTGTTCTTATTCATCTTATTCCATTCATCCACTACGCTTACGTGTGTGTGTGTGTGTGTGTGTAGAATCAATTGGCGTGTGATGCATCGAAGTAGGGAAGTCGGTCCTCCGTAAAACCCCTTGGATATATGACCTTAACGAGATCTAAGACCCGAGACGTCTTTTCGTCAGAGTCTATTATGGCGCTGTTTCTCCGGCCGAGAACGTCATTACGAGCGGCCAAAATAGCATTTTACAAAGAAAACAAAACTTGCAACGGCGGCGCTGGTGTGCGATGAAGGGTAAAGAATACCGCGCGTGGGTCGAAGAAGTGTTTTATGATTGTGAATGTCGCAATCAACGCGTAGGAGACCTTCGTTATAGGATTCGCAAGAGCGAATCTATGATTTAAGGATCGTTATGATAGTACGTGAAAAGTCTGATCACCTCTAGTAGCGTTCAGACGGCACTCGTGACTGTGTTTCTAGTTACTAGATTACAGAAGACATTCCCTCTCTCTCTCTTCTCTCTCTCTCTCTCTCACCTCCAGCGTTCCATAGCCACACGAGCTGTTCAGGCGAGTCGTGATCTTCGATACCAAGAGAATTAAGTAGGCTTAAGAAATACATCCCCCCTGGATTACATCAAAGCCAGTCTCCCATGACTCGTAGAAACATAACAGATAAAGTATTTTGAGTCTTCTCATATTTCTATTTATTTTTCGACATCATCTCTTACGTTACACGGCGTGTAGAAATCTGAATACACAAATCTAATCTCTGCTTGCAGGAGAGCGAGACTTTGACAACATCAAGCATTTTATGGAAGGAAAATGCAAATGTGTCCTCCACTTTTTCCTGCACTGTACGTCTTTCCACGTATATGAAAACTGAGTTAAGTCAGTATACCAAAGTAAATTTCATGTTTTACGAAAATCTTTGCTTTTGTAATGAAATATCTGCTTGTAAAATTTTTTAAGTATTTCTCTCTCTCCTTTAAGCCACCACTAGAGTGGCTGTCAAGTTCCCCTCCTTGTTCCTGGTGGCTGTCTTTTCAGTCGATCCACAAGCAAGGCAGCGTCGCTCAGTCTTGGAAGACCCATTCACTCTCACAACTTACAGTTATAGCGAAGCTTATATCTCAATGTGTTTTCTGTACAAGGGCAAGGTAAACAGATTCCCAAACATGTGACTTCATCTCAGATGTGGATATTAAACAGAAATCTATTCCGTGGGATGATTCGTGGTCGATGAAGTTATGCAAAACGTGGCCCTAAAAAGCTTTCTGCCTACATCCCCGTGCAGTTGTTATAACAATCTTCCTAAAAAAATATCCTTAAAACCCTTTAAGAATATGAGACTCTGAAACGCTTCGTCTGAATCCCAGACAGGCAGGCAATAAACGAGGTGAGAAAATTATATTTAATAACGTCACTGGTCTGCTGGCCTTCTCCAGTGGTGCAGACGTGGATCCCGCCTTCTGTTCCAGCAACGGATGCACCGACTCTCTCAAAAGTCTGGACTCTTGAGGCAAAAGAGAATTCCCAACACACACACCTCTAGTTCAACAAACGGTCAGACTGCGTGAGGTGAACTTGCAGATCCAAATATTTGTTGAGTCTACAGTATTCGTTGACGTCATACGCTAATCCGTTCGCAACAAAGTTGTGAAGAAAAAGACCTTTGGCTCGGTAAGAAAAGGCTCTCAAAAAGTCTATCATCATCGGCTGCGTGGGCTGTGATGTTGGTCTGTCCCAAGGTGGTGGTCCGTCCCTACGGGGCTTGCAGTGGAGTGGAGTGGTCTCAGAGGAGAGCCGAGTGAGTGGGCGAGAGCCGATCTCTTGTCCACTTACCGCAGGGCCTGTGTCGCATTCCCCCGTGGCGCCGGAGCCCACAGGTGGGTGTGGATGCCAGGTTATTGAAGTATGTGTGTGTGTGTGTGTGTCCGGCTACGTGTTCTCGCACACGACCATTGTTAGAGAGCGTACTTGCGACATCTTTTTTTTCTTTTTTTGCCTAGTGGCAGGGCTGGCGCGTAGCGCTCACCGCAGGAGAGTATAGAGTTACGAAAGACGCGTTGTGTGAGTTACGTTTTTGTTGACTGAATGCAAGCTATCCACGTGTAGGTGTGGTACGAGGAAGGAATAGACAGCAACCTGGGCCCCACGAGGGAAACTTGACAGCCACTGAATTACCACCTACTCTCTACCTACTGCCTACCTAAATAAAGGGAGAAAAATGATAAAAGAGAAAAAATAAAAGAAGGATAGGAAAAAGAATACAAGAGCTGGGAATGAAGAACCAGTCGCCATAGGAGCTGCCACTCGAGCGGGCCGTGAGGCATCAGGCAGTTATCTGAGAGCCGGTCCGGACCGCACTGGTCGACGGAGGAGAGGCGGTGGCAGAGGAGGCTGAGGACGTCGAGTGGACCATACGTCTGGTTGAGGACGTCGTGGGTACCAAGGGGTGAGGGCCCCACGGCAGAGATACCTATCTGCTCGTCCTCTCTCTCTCTCTCTCTCCTACTCAATGAGCTACTTGCCTTAATCAACCCTACGTACTGTATGAATCGCTCGGAAAGGCAAAATCATACAGCCTTTCAATCGAGTGACTGATACTGTAAAAGAACAAGAGCCCAAAATATGCCTTTTTAAGACCCCGTAGAATTCTGTGAAGAAAATGATAAATAAATAAATGAATAAAGTAATTGAAAAAAGCTGCCTGGTTGTAGTTGAACAAATAGTTTACATCAAATTTCCTTCCCCTCTTCTTCCTCCTCTTCTTCTTCTCCTTCTCCTTCTTCTTCTTCTTCTTCTTCTTTTTCTTCTTCCTCCTCCTCCTCCTCCCCCCTCCCACACCCATCAACCTTCATGGAAAAGTTAGCCTCAACAAACGCAGGTGACAACAGTGCAGCGACGTGCGTCGTTCATGCTCTGCTGGGAATTAAATCTGCCGGCGTTCAGTAGAGTCCAGAGGGCGCAAGACGGGAGGAGCCAGACTACAAATCGAAAGGCCCCCCCCCCCAGCCCAACTCCAGGGGCGCCGCCCTCCCTCCCACAACCCCCGGGCATTTATTCACAGCGGCGACCAACTCGTTATAACCAGCCGGTGTGCGCCGGGCTCCTCGGCAAACAGGTTTTCATTCACGGCGTCCACAAACAGGGGCATAAAAGCGAGCTGTTGACGGCCTGCGTGACACAGCAGCTCCCTCATGACTGAGCATTTCCAGAAATATGAAATAAATATTCTGACTCTCGAGTCAACGTATCTAAAGCCATTCAAAGAATAGCATATATATATATATATATATATATATATATATATAATCAAAGTAACAGGATCATGAGAAACATCCTTATATATACCAACTTCTCGAGTAAATACACCACACATCTTCAGGTCATCTGAAATGTACAAATATATTTAAAAAGATTACTACCTGAAGCAAAACTTACGTGTAAGTTCCATCCTACGGAGTTGTTCTTGATATATTTGTGTTGACCTGGAGGTGGGTCGTGTATTTACCTTAAAAGAACTTTAGAAAAGTAAAGATGATCACGATGACCGCGGGTCGTTTGTTTTCCGTTACGACTCTCGTTTTCTTGCGGGAAATTGCTAGCATCTCTGCGGTGCTGATTATATATATATATATATATATATACCTGGGGATAGGGAAGAAGAATGCTGCCCACTTGTTTGTTCCCTGCGTGTTGCAGAAGGGCGGGAGTGGGTGGCTGGAAGTCTTCCCTTCCTGTATTACTTTCCAAAAGAAGGAACAGAGCAAGGAGTCTAGTGAGGAATTTACCCTCTAGGGCTCTGTCGTCTGTTCTTGACGCTACTTTGTTCACATCGGAAATGGCAAGCATGTATGAAATATATATATATATATATATATATAACGACTTGAAATATAACCATTTTGCATATTTTGCCTCGCCTCTCCTGTTCGTCAACAATATCTACATAAAAGCCATTCAGCTTAAAAGCAAAAGCTTATAAAGTGAGGCTCTCAGTTCCTGTAATTTTATAAGTCGGCCCAGACGAAACTCATTTGCATACACGAAGGAAAAAAAAATGTACATGAGCTTTCGTTTTTAGCTAATGAATTACTTCGCATTTTTTATTTTTTCTTCCTTTTTAAGAATCTGAATAATATACACACAACCTCTGCCATCTGGAGCAGTTATAAAAGGCTTCCTTTTCCAAGCTTCCGCGAGCAAAGCATTCTAGACTTCAAGCTTGGGAGCTCTTCCTTTGGCTAAGCCGTTTGCGCTGGAGGTCCCATCTTTCACAAGCTCCCCTCCTGACTGGGTTACCCAGGCAGGTGCTGCTGCTTGAGCGCGTTCACACTTCGGAGAATAAATATTTCCCCAGCAGGTCGAGAAAGGAACATTGAATTATGAAGATTCAGACGACACAGTTCCTGCAGGAGGCTCACTTCTACAAATACCTCTGAAGAATTTATCAATGTGAAGGCACCGGAGTGTTTTCAGATTTGAGAATTTTTATTCTTTTTTTTCGTACTTTCTCTCTCTTTACGAATGCGCATCGGCGTTATAGCCCAGAGGAAATGACAGTAACTCTGCAAAACCTGCATCACTCGTACACTCGTGGGCGTTAAGTTGGCTAGTGACACTTCCAGGTACCTGACAGTATCTGCCGCTACAATCTTGACACATTCGTCTCCCAAGTAGGCCAAACTTCTGGGTTGCGAAGTGAGGTTGGGGATGAGAGCTGGGTGGCATGGGTTGGGCCTGGCTGGGGTTGAGGATTGGGAGGTGAGGTTGAGGGATAGGGTTGAGACTTGGGGTTTGAGGACTAGGGGCTGTGTAGCGTACAGCAGCACTGCCAAGTGTACCAGTGAGGGATGATCACCTGCCTCCAGCCAAGTCCCACCTGATTTACACATAAACAAAGGGATGGTATGCAAATGAGGTTGGAAGGAAGGTCACTAAACTCGCCTGGCTTTAAAGTCTTGGAAAAAATTCGATTTTTTTTTTTCTTAGGATTTGGAACGGCGTCCTCCTACTCGCCTTTCTTACCAGACCCGTCTATCCGCCCCCTCGTACTCACCTGATGCTTCCTCTCCCTCAGCTGTTTATTCACCCCTTATTCACCAGAACCCGTCTTCCTCACCGCCCTGTACTCATCTGGGCAATACTCCCCTCACCGCCATATGGCTAAGCAGTACCCTAATGATATACATCATCTGCGAACACTCCTGGTCAGGAGTGGCATCGTAGTGTGCAAATATCGAAACTATTCTTCTTGTCAGTTAAGATCAGCCGTTGAAATAAAGATCAGAATGTGATTTTCATTCTTCCTTTCTCGTGAGATTCGCATCATCGTCAGTAAATTGTACATGACACGGCGCCTCCTTCCGTGCTATTTTCCTGACAGCTGTTGTGCCACAGAAAGTGGTGGGTTGGGAGGAGTTGTCTGCTTTACCGTCACGTCTCCATCTATATAGAGGAGGAATGCGAGTTCCATCACGCGCTTGCTGTTCTTCTCACGTTGTCTCCTGTCCCGTCCTCCACTGACCCGTCTCCACTCCTGCCCCGTCTCCACTGTCCCGTCCCCTCCTACCCCGGCCTCCTTGCCCCGTCTCCACTGCTCCGTCCCCCCCTGCCCCGTCCTCTCCTGCCCGGTCATCCCCTGCCCCCGTCTCCACTCCTGCCCCGTCCCCTCCTGTCCCGTCTCCACTCCTGCCCCGTCAGTCATCTCTCCCCCGTTCCTCAGCGTCCCAGGAGAGACGCCTGAGTGAAGTGTTTCCTTTGACTACACGGAGTAAATCTCATTTGTCCACAGCTGCGAGCTGCAAATCGAGTTCCATGTTGCTCGAGCCGCCAGCTGGAGAGGAAAGGTTTTTGCCCAAGGGCAAAAATAACTGCTATGGAACGCCCAGTGAAAAGTAGCATAACCAGACCATGAGCGGAGAGGAAAGACTGTCTAAAGAAAACCTGGATGCGTCCATAAAAAGGAAATAGCCTTCTGTATAAAATACAAATAAAATTAAAATGAATATCGTAAGAAAGTGTGAAGTTAAAGTGGACGAGTTTGACAATATCCGCACTTTAGACTACCGAAGGAAACTGTAGGGCAGGACGCCAGGCGTGAGTCCTCCGGGACATCAAGAGCTCTCAGCACGGGCGCTCAAGACGAGGAGGCAAGACAAGCGAGTGATTGAGGACAAGGGAGGTGGAATTCAGCTGTGTTTAGAGCCGTTGTTGGACCTGAGAGCACAGTTTATGGGAGACTGTAGGGAAATGGGTTTCAGTCGTCTCCGTCAGGAGAGAACTTCGTCATATATACTTCCTCCCTCCAGTATGTGCAACTTGTACAAGGCTCCTCTCTAAACCTCAGTATACCCATAGGCTACTCGTTGTAGTGCAAAGGTTTCAACTCGTAATGATGGAATTTATTATTCTTACTTCTGGTAGTTACCGATCTTCCATTTTTACTTGATGGTACCAACATAAAACCTCTTTTTGATACTTTCTTTTCACAGTCTCCTCATCTGTAATGTTGCTTATCCAGGACTTGCAAACGTAAAGCCAAAAAAATTCTTTTGTCTTAGATCCAAAGGCAGAGCCACGGTATGAAGAGCCCAACAGATGAAAGTGCTGAAAAGGCTGAATCGTTGGCAGACGAAAACCCCATCACCGTCGCGAAACTAAAGGTAAAACCTTAAACAATGTTGTATCACGATAAACTGTTTTATCTTGAACTAACTCGCTCCTGATTGGTGGAAGTTTGATTAGAGGAAGTCGTAATGAAGTTATCTGAGAAAGATTCTGTAACGTGCTACACAATAGATGTAAGAGATCTCGTTGGGAATGAAGATATGTGGATAAATGTTGGCCGAGGCTTGAGTGGTCTGTGGCTCGGAACCCTCGTAAATGCCTACATTGTGGGATGCGTTACTTGAACCTCAAAGTACCACTACCTACTGATTTTATCGACATCTTCTGAAGAAATATACGTAACCATAACCCTCTCTGACCCACATCACGTCTCAGAATATGTCTAAGTCCTTGGAATTTTTAAAGTATGAACACGATGCTTCGTACATATACATTTCAAATTGTTGGATGGCAGCCGATGGGAAACGTGTGACCCGTTAAAGAAGACATGTGATATAGAACTATCATTAGTTTAGCCCCTATGCACGGTAATAAGTGGTGCTATAATAATATAACTCCACAGTACGGTGACAGTTGGTGCCACATAATCATGAATCTTATGTACGCCTACATCTGGTTTCATATTTGCCTGGTTCTTATGTACTGTAGCAACTTCTCTTATATTACTATGGCTCTTCTGTAACGTAACGAATGGGGTTATATTACTATGGCTCGTATGTACGGCTATATATTGGGTTCAAAGTACTATGGCACTTGAAGTCCCGCAAGAAATTAACCCGTAAACCAGCATTTACGGTGTGTAAACGGTCGAGGAGGACATGACATGGTAGTTAATCAAGAACTCGCTTTTTAAGATGTTAAAGACGTAGATTTCGTGCTTAGAAAACATCGTATATATATGTACATACAGGTGATTAAAAACGCTCAGATAAAAAGGTCGTCAAACATTTGCAAAAAGATTAGTTTGATAAACACGTGCAGGTCTTGAACCACCGCAGGGAGAAGCAGAGGATGAACGACCAAAGCTACAGGTCGACCTGGAGTGGAGGCAAAAGGAGGGTAGTAAGCCGTCCTAGGACCGAGTGCTGTTCCGTGCCTCTCTCTCTACCTGCCCCCGCGTCTCAGAGTTGTGCGTATATACGGGTGGTTCCCTCGTCCTGTGTGTACCACAGAAAGAACTTCCTTTCCGACCATAAACACTGGAAGGAAAATATCCCACCCCCCCAGAAGCTAAGACCCTAGAGCATATAAGGGGATTATCGAGCCGCAAGAAAATGCCACATTGCAGGGGCTTACGTGTGTGTACGTATTTCAAGAACGAGATGATGAGAAAAAATTTAAGGTTTTAGCTCGAGATTTTTACTCCATTAAAATACGTTTTCGATAAACGAGAATGAAAGGGGAGAGATAAATCTCTTTTTTTAAGATAAAGATAACTTTTCCATATAACTTAACCGTATTTTACAGATATCGTAATATTTAACAGCTTTAGAAAAAGAAAAAAAAATCAACAAAATACACTTTAACGAAGATATTAACCTCTCGGATTCAGGTTAATCACGAGATTATGACGTCAAAGTATAAATAAAGTCCGGTCAAAACTACTTATCAACGCGCCAGCCAGGCAGCCACACCTTCCCCCCCCCACCCCCACCCCCCTCATTTGACCGTCCTCACCATGGCAACGGGACGCTAGTAATCAACGGACAATAAACAAACGCAAGCCGAGGTCAAAGCCGTCATGAAGAGAACTGCAGAGGGGAAAAGGAAGAATTCTTAAAAAAAAAAAATTAAAACGATCATATATATATATATATATATATATATATATTGCTCTTTTCTGCTCCCAGCGATGAGGTTATATACCTAAAGCCTCTAGTCGGTCAAACTTAACTGTATGAGAGACTGTTACCTTATGTAATACACCAATTTTGTAGCAGTTTATGTTATGAGATCTGCCTGCTGGGGGGTCTGACAGGCTTTCTGTGGCCTCTGTAACCCTTTTGCGCTACCGCTCCCACAACAGACCCGCCGGTTAGAGCCATAACACCATCATAGGGACCCTTCGTAGGGCCACTGTCCACCACCATGAGGTCCTCTCGTAGGGCCACCATACACCATCATAAGGACCACTCGTAGGGCCACCATACACCACAACAGGAGCCAGTGTAGCAGCCTTCAGGACTTGAGAGAGTTAAGGCCACAGAGTGACCTACTATGACAAAGGACCAGTCGTAGCTACAGAGGAGCCACAGACAATCTGACGATGGTACTAATCACCTGGCCAGGGAAGCCATGACGAGCCACTCAGGCCAACGGTGGATATTCCCATATCTCTAGAACATCCTCAGGCGCCAGCTAGGTGTCAGCTGTATACCACAGTAGCCTACATGGACAGAGGAAGTGAGAATTAAGATTCACTACAATAACCATTTCGTTAACTTAGAAGTTGTAGTATAGTGATGCACAGCAACAACTACAGCAGGGTGTGTGTAATTTACAACTACAACCCAGTAAGTATCTCTCTCATTTCTGTTGTTCTTTTTCGCTCTGTTATTTTCTCTTAACCTTTAGCTTTACTTTGCTTTAACAGACCGTCCAAACTTTCTTCGTGTATCTGTCTGACTTATCTCTTTCTTCTGCTCATTTTCACTGTCTGTTTCTGTTCCTTTCATCCTTCTCTCTCTCTCTCTCTCTCTGCATTTCTCCTCATTAAGCTCAGTCCACATGTCCCCCCCACCCGCCAGAGGGATATGCCATGTCCTCAGTCCCTCCTCCTCCTCCTCCTGCCGACCGGACACAGGTCCTCAGCCTCCCCGTACACCTGCTTATCTTCGCGTTGTTTCCCGCGTAAAGAGACCCGGCTCTTTTGTGCGGTCGCTCTCCTCGCTCCGCCTCTCACATACGAGTCCAGTGACCGCATATCCGCCTCCCATTTTCTAAGTTTATCGGGCTGTCTTCCACGGCATTTTCTTTCCCTCCCGACCCATTGATGTATATCGTCCCAGAGGAACTCCATTCACTCAAGTGTAGATGGCGCCTTCCCGGTATTTATGCACTTTCTGTGCCTGCGTCTTTATCTGCTTTCTAGTTTTCTATGTTCGTATTTGCCAGCGTCCTGCAGTCATTTTCATATTCTGTGCAGATTAGAGAGGTCAAGGACATTATTTTCCTCTCTCTCTAAAAGTTTATATATATATATATATATATATATATATATATATATATATATATATATATATATATATATATATATATATATATGACTTGCAAAAGAAGATCGAATCATAATTTGCCATAAAATATTCATAAAGAATAAGTATTTCCAGCATACGTAAGCTTAGCCGTGGTTCCACACTCTTGGAGAACTGGAAATAAGAAGAGAATCATCATTTCATGTGTTAAGCGTCTTGTTGAAGAGTCACCCACCCCGCCTTTATGCACCCAGTGTAACTCGATCTGCCGTATAAGAATGTCGGTCGCTCCTCCAGCCGACTGATCCCGTGGACAGATACACCACCGGGTGTTTTATTTGGCTTGGCAGTTCCCGAGACGAGAAGAAAGGCGAGTAAACATTATGTATGATGGGAGATCGTCCTCCAGCTCTCTGCAATTTCCAAGAACTGAGGAGCTTTGTGGTGGAGAGGGTGACCATCGTAGTGAGGGGTTATTGACCGTTTCCAGCAGTCTTCCCGGAGTCGAACACCTTTGTCTGCCAGTGTTTCCAGTCCTGATCACTATGCTTTATGGGTTGCTTGGGTGCTGAGGGTAGTGGGTATGCATGTTGTCGTGGTCTGGTCAACCGTGAGGATCTATTTTTCGGATACGTTTATTTTCATGGGCCTGAAGTTTTTTTTTTTTTTACTGGTCCACATTATGGCGGCTACACAGGAAGGTGTGACTGGTGAGAGGGGTAGAATGAAATAAGCACTTAGTGTGAGTGCTTTCAGTATATACAGTTAGTATGAGTGCCTTGAAAAGCATAGTTAGTATAAGTGCTTTGAAGATAATCATTTAGTATGAGTGCTTTAAAGATGTGACGATCCGTGTTGTGGATGGAAGCTTCATATTCCTCCAGCTAAAATCTGTTGACTGTTTTCACTTCATCTTTCAGACTGTTAAGAGAAGCTGCAACTTGCGTCGGGTCGACAGAGAGGTCCAGCACTCTGCAGGAGCTGATCCAACGCTGAACACGACCCGGGAAACGTAAAAAAAAAAACATCGTGAAACCAAAAAACGTCTGAAGGTGTGCGGGCGTCTGGTGTGGCTCCTGCTACGTCCCTAATATCTCTCAAAGCCCTTCGGACCCAGAGCCATGTTACGGATAAAGGATTAAAGGGGGAGGGGGGAGGTCAAAGCAGCTCTGGAATATATCCCTCTTTAATCGACTTCCTGAGCTATGAAAACATTTTTTGTCTGGGGGAAAAAGAAAAATCGTTGAATCGCCGTTTATATGACAAGGCCATTAAGAAAGATGTTGATAGGCCACGACAAACATTCTGAAAAATATTTTGTTTGATGACCGGTCAACAACAGTAATCTCTCAGCCAGATTTCAACGTCCCTGATTGAAGCTCACCACGAGAAGATGACGTCAAAGATATTGGGCACCAATCAAGACAAAAACGTCCCCCCCCTCCCCCCCCCTCCGCCCCCACTGCAGCGGGTCATCGCCATGGCAACGGGACGCAGTAAGTAATTGGGTTTGTGACCAACGGCATACAGAGGTCGGGAGGTCAAGGTTTTCTCAGCCAGAAATCGTGGCTTGGTGGCTCGCACTGACCGACTGCCGTCACTTCTGTCGTTCCCAAGCTTGACCTCCGCCACCTGGTGCAGGCGCAAGCTGGATGGAAATTGTCTTGAATAAAAATGCCTTCCATAGATCCTGCCAAAGTGTACATCACAGTCTCCCTTCGGCATAAATTTTCGTATATGATATATATATATATATATATATATATATATATACATATATATATATATATATATATATATATATATATATACTATGCATATTATCTGTT
>JAYMFT010407476.1:0-18479 GCA_038088735.1 Panulirus argus | reverse complement strand
TGTACGCAAATTGAGGTAACGCTATATTCCTATAGTATAACATAAGATGATAATCCTACGCGCAGATTATGCTTTCGTGTTGCTCTCACTAGTCCAACCGCTTCAGGAACGGCTCTCGTTACTTCATCAGGAGCAAGACTGGTCAAGGAGGTTGCCAACACGCCAAACGTCATACTGCTTATTACCAAGCGATGACTCCACAAAGCACTCAGGCACCGAGCTGTGAGTTTGATGCCAGTTGTTGACAGGCATGTAAGGTCCTTGGCACTCCGTTTTTGTGCCGGTTTGTGACCGGCACTGAGACCTGGTGCCAGTTGATTTTTGGCACTGAGGACCCTGTGCACACCCGGGGATTTCTGCCAGTTAATATGGCAAAGACTCGGGCTCTGGGCACTGCTATCTGGTGGGTGACTGAAGATGACTCCCATCCATGGGCTCTGGGACACTGCAGCTTGGTGACTGAGACCTTGAAGGATATCTGTACCATGACCAGATACATATACATCACGATCTTGTGCACATATTATAGAGATGTGCTGACACTTAGCAATATACACATACCCCAGCCCCATGCGCACATGTCCAGGTACACACACCGTGGTCAGGTACACTGTGTGGTCAAGCACTGCATATCTCGTTGTCAGCTATACACACTTTGAACAGTCGAGAACAGTGGCCAGGTCTACACATCAAGGCCAGGTACAGGTAACCTGGCCAAGGGTACACAACGTGACCATGGACAGAACATTACCCTTGGCGTGTACCGTATCCAGGTACATTTACTGGAACGTTAAGCACTGAGCAGTCCCCAATTCCTCATCTGGTGGTGATGCGAGAATTTAAAAGATGTAGAAGTGAGCAAATACGAACTCACACAACTCCAGCAGGTCGACGGTCACTGGGTGGAAAATCGGTATGCGTAAATCAATAGTACGATATAAAAAAGAGAGTCCCTGAATATTTCTGGAGAGCCACGTGACTGCTCCGCTATAGGATACCTCGGGGTTGGGTGGCGGCAGGCAGGTGGTGGGTCTCCCCGGGTAAGGTGAGCGGCCCTCATAGTGAGTCTGGTGCTCACGGTGACACCAACCAGTCACGATCAGGTTCGCGTCGTGAACTTTACTGCCTCCGCTGGCTCTCTCCCTCCCAGCTACCACTGTCTCAGCAACCCACTCCCCAGGGAGTTTTGTCCCCAAGGTATTTCGGGTCGTCAACTTGGTTGCCATACACACGCTTCCCATGCCCCTTCTCGAGCGTTATACGGGAACTCCCCACCGCTACTCTTGCTTCTAAGGAAGAAGGATCTTAACGCGCTGTAACCCAAGTCGTCAACTGCAGTTCACAAAAATCGGACTGTAAATTCATACCATTAAATCCTTCCTTTTTATGAAAATTTCTAAGGTAGAACATCAGTGTTTTTCGACTATAGATAAACGCGAAAAGCACTTTTGCTCATACTAAATAGAAAATAAGACACCAGATAATCGTGTGATGCAGTCTGATCTTGATTAACAACCAAGAAATGACAGACATAAAATCAAGATGTTAAATCAAGTAATGTAGATGAAGTAAGGCGCGTCAACAGCTGAGCATCATTACTGTAGACATCCTGGTCATAGTCAACACAGCGGAGATGTCCCGGCCAGCCTCAACATTCAGTATCCACGTAAGTAACACTTCCAAACATCTGTTATATTTGCATTCCACTGTGTCACTCCACTCAAATTCTCACATGTAAAACGAGAATTATATACACAGTACACTGGAACACTTTATATCTTTTAAAAGGTGCGGTGGAGTCATGAAAAAGTTTTATGATGAGTTTTCTGTGTTTATGATTTGTTTATTGTGGTCCTCCGAGACGGTGTGAGAGGCGGCAGGAGAGCGTGTGCTTATGTTGTGACGCTGGCAGTAACATGGGGAGAGCCCCACGACCCGCAGCCCTGGGGAGGAGTTAGGGAGAACCCTAGGGGAGGAGACGGGGAAAGTGCCACGACCTGCATTCCTAGGGCGTAGATGGTGTGAGAGCCACGACCTGCAGCCCCGTGTAAGAGGCGGGGAGAGAGCCAAGACCTACAGCCCATGAGATGAAGTGGGGAGATTGCCACTACCACTCTCATCTCTGGGGAGAGTGCCACAGCCTTCTGCCCTGAGAAGACTGCTACAGCGACCTGCAGCCCCAGAGAGGAGTTGGGGAGAGTGCAATGACCTGTATCCCAGGGGGAGGAGGTGACATGTGGCCCGGTATGCAAGGCATTCATTCTCTCACAGGAGCCATCTGTTGTATGTAGGACAACCGTGAACAGAGAAGTGTGTGATGATATCTAGAACATCTATGTATATCTGTCTTCTTATCATGTTCTATTCTCTCTTTTATATTCCCTCTTCTCTCTCCCACTATCTCTCATCTTCTACTCTTATCGTTTCCACGCTTTCTTTATCGTTTGTCTAACTAAGCAGAGCTGCCAACCTTTACGTTTTTGCCGTATTTATTACGTTTTTTGAGATAAATACGGCAGTACGATTATTGTTGGTAAAATACGTTTTTTGAAATTTTGGTCGTATGTTCATTCATTGTATATGTATTGTGTATGTAATGTATGGGAAGTTCACAGGGGTGCACAGTTCATTATATAGTGTACGTTCTCATCGTGCACATAAGCACTAATGCAGTTTAGAGAATAACAGTCGGATACCGGTCAATAATTTCCGACCATTTCTCGGTAATGACCGCACAAATTGTTGCACGGTCGCTCTTACCGTCCGGTCATCCTATCTTTAGCTTGTGTGACTAGGCTAGTCTTACTTGGATCCAAGGCCAGGCCACTCCTGAGGCTTCATAAAAGTCGCGCAAAATTATCATGTACAGAAATGGATAAGAAATTACTGGTTCCCTTCCATCTATTATTGCTGTTCTTGAAAGTAGTAACATTTAATTTACTAAGATTTTCTAGCAGTGACATGAAGAGTGACAACGAAACTTGCTTGAAAAATCAAATCCTCCGCGCGTAAGTTACATCATCACATCAGTTTATTTGGGCATCGACCATTAACGGGGATAAAATGAGCTATGTATAAACTCAATCCTTTCCTGCAAAATTTAGTGAGGCTAATCTGCAACAAACCAGTGAAAATGTTCGTATTACCATTACAAATACCAAATCATGTCTGTGTAAAACATTTTAAAAATTGTATGAGTGGTTGTAAGTTTCGCTTTGCAAAATTCCTTCTTTTTTCTACTCAAAATTCCATTATTATTATTTTTCAACACTTGGCAGCTCGGTCATTAAAATAAAAATAACAGCACACTCTGAGGCACCAGGACTTATCCTGGCGTATATGTGGAAGCTTGATAAGATGTCGGCTTCTATGAACCGAATTCAGAAAAGACATCAGCAGATGAAGGCATCAGAAAGTTCCCTGAGATTATGTAAACGAGTGGTTACTAGGACGAGGGAGAGAAGGGAGGCAAAGGAAGACGAGATGCAAAAGATGACGAATAAAGGATAATTATTATATTGTGGAAGGGAAGGAAGGACAGTGTGAGAAGCAGGTGGACGAACTGAGATATGAAGGATTCTTAAATCCTCCGACCATCTGCTTACCTCTCTACCTCCCATCATATCAGCCTTCCACCCTTCTTTTTGCCCTTTAGGTTACTCCTTCCTCTGTGTCTCCTCCCTTCTTTCATTATTAACTTTGGCGGCAAAAGAAGAAGTGAGGTGCACCTGTGATCGATGCATGACAAATGTCATATGCCGCCCCGTCACCAATGGTTGGTTCGTCGTGCGGCTGGTATCATTGTTCCTCCAAGTTTTTACGGTAAAAAGATGCAGTTTACGTTACGTGGTTAGATCTTGTTTGTGTTAGATAAGATTGTTAAAGTAGGTTAGGTTTTGGTGTGGGAATATATTAATGTTCAAAAATCGTGAAAAAATATTGCCCCATTCTTTGACGATACAGCAAAATGTGTGTGTTACCAGTTAGTTTCTTTTCGTCTGAAGTCACTGTCTTTGATGGAATTCACTTAAGAGTCGATCGATTTACTGTATACCAATACTTCGAATTTGTAACTGGCTACATTTCATGATACCATACGATTAATCTAAGAAGCTGTACATTAAAGTTGCTTGTCAACAACAAGAAATATACGCACGCAAATCTCTTCCGAGATAAAAAAAAAAAAAAAGAAAAGAAATCGGTCACTGGAAGCGAATTGATCATAACATAGATTCCCCAGCAAGGACACGGGGTTAGCGTGCCAGGGTGCATGCTGGCATGATTATCATTTACTTGTTGGTATAAAACATATGAGTAAGACCTGTACATAATCATTGGTCCTTGTTTTAATAAAAACCCTCTTATGTTGGACAGACGTGATTTTGCTTTTATGGAATAATTTTTGTGGGAGTTCCAGTTAACTACATTGCGTTCACTTTGAGACAGTTTGCGTTCTTTCTCTGTTTTCCGAGTACTTTGTGGCATAGCTGCACGCTGTGGCTTGTAGCCACACACTAGATTTTGATAAATCCACTTTTTCCTCTCACTCGTGAGAGGAAAACTGTATATTTTTCATATATAAAACACCAAGTATCAGTATGACGGGTATTGCGGCTGGAATCGATGCCACGATCTGTAATTTGAGAGCCCGATTGCACAACGTTTCGCCTCAACGTGTTTTTTGACTCTTGGACGGTACAGTCCTAACGGCTTCATTCTTGCTGTCATTCTGGTCGGGGTCAGTTTACAGTGCAGAAGCGTTGACATTCACGGGCGAATGTTAAAAGTTTTTTTCTCTCCACACAATCGAAGGCCATCTCCACTAGATCCGCATCTTTACTACTTCCTTTACACCACCGGCCTTTGACCTGACCCTTATACGCCGGGTTAGAAGCCATCTTCGCTACACTCAAATCATGGGTCAGGTCAAAGATCATCTTCACTACACCCTATCTTACTCAAACCCTCATCTTCACTATGCCCTGGTCATCACGGCAGTGGCATACTGAGTGTTAATGACTATCTTCACTACACCATCATTGTTATACGCTCATCTTCACACTTCGCTGTACCATCAACTTAACCACATTCCTATGGGTCAGATCGAAGGCCATTTTCACTACAACCTTATCTTCATTATCCCCTAGACTCTACTGGCCTCTACAGACGTAAGGGATAGATCAAACGCACCTTCGCTATATTGTAGATGAAGACTGTTGACTTTTGAAAGGATTAAGAAAAAAAATAAAGGAGGCATAAGAAGAATCTTTTGTTTTATCACTGGTCAACGCAGCGTGTGAAGCATGCGTGGATGACTGATTTTATACCTTATCTGTTTAAGTGTTCAGTTTCCAAACTGGATTTCCTCTTACCCTAAGCATATATTGAGCATGAGAGAACTGAGACTCTCTGGTCCTCCACGTCTACTAACGCATGTAACTTAAGCCAAGTGTCCAGCGTGTTTTTCTGTCTCCTAATGGCGCCTGTTGTCCTTTCCTGTCACATAACGGTATCTGTTGTGCTTTTCCTGTCTCTTAACGGTATATGTCCTATAACACGTACGTTATTTTTGCATAACGGGAACTGTTGTGTTTTTCTCTCCCTTAAGAACATCTGTTTAGATTTCTTTCTCATAACTGTTCCTGTCGCATTTTTCTGTCCCATTAGAACACCTGTTTTGTTTTTCTTTCGCGTGATGGTACCTGAAGTGTTTTTAGGTTTATGGCTGTGCTTGTTGGTAGTTCACAGGGGTCAATACTTTTCCACTCTTACACTACGACTGTATGTCATATATTCAGTGTGACGAGTGATTAGGAGCTATGCATCCTGGAATTTTCTTGAGGTATTTCCATAAATTCTGTCTAAGAACTCTTGAATTCCTCGGAGTTACGATTGCGGTAATATGAAGAAGGTCATTGAAGTCAAGAGGAGCTACAGAACCTGAGAACAGAACAAGACATCGTAAAAAGCAGTTTGCCTGAGAGAAAGGTAAGGTTAGAAGGAGAAGGTAAGTTACGAAGAGTAAACCTTCCTGTCTCATATACACAGGCAGGTAATAAGATTCATTTATCAACAAACATGCTCATGTGGACATATATACACGCACGAGTGCATAAACAGACAAGCATATATCAATTCATATATATATATATATATATATATATATATATATATATATGTGTGTGTGTGTGTGTGCTTTCGTTAATTTATGTAGGTAGGCTATAAGAATAGCTTCATAACTTCGAGTTCTGCATCGATTCGTTTATATAATTCACTGGTATTGTACAGAATAGAAGCATTCGACCCTTTTTCATGGTACAAATCAGGTTCCTGGTGTGTATAAATAGGAACAGATCAACTGACCTTTTCTCTGAGACAAAGTTCAAGGGAACCACAAGGAACAAGCGAGCCAAAGATTCGATTTCATAAGTTTTACAGATCTCGAGAATGATACTTAACGACTTAGAGATGAGAAGAAACCGTTGCTAGCGTCGTCATGCGTCTCTCGTTCCCGTCTTCGAAGGGTCGCCTTAATATGTAAACACAGCCGAAGATATTTTGTTGTTATCGCCTACTGTTATTTTTAGCAATGATATTACATAATGTGTATATGGACATCTGATTTACAAACTGTGTGTGTATACTAGAGAATCAAATGCGTAAACGAATATCTTATAATAATGACTGTATCGGTAATCCAGCTGTAATTTTTAAGCGATTTTTAGAACACTGAAGTTTCTTGTATATGGCAGTGGTCGACGTAAATAAATCCTGCTTTTGAGTGACAGTGATGGAAAGGTTAGCGATTCTGAGAACTTTGGAGACCACACTTTCACCTCTACACAGTAAAAGAACTGCGGATCCCACACACACTCACCTCCACACACTTGGTGCTGTGAGGCCCACCACTTCACCTCCATCCTCTGTCGTTACTGTTGGGTCTACACTCACTGGCCGCTCTTACTACAAGAAAACACACATTCTCACCTTCCATCTCAACACTGTCGATGTCATTCCATGAAATCAGTTATACCAAATTTACTATATCTTGGATTCTCTCTCTCTCTCTCTCTCTCCACTTTTACTAACTGTATTCGCCAGCTCAGACACATCCAAGAACGCCGAAACAATGTCTGGCCACAGGGCAAGATTTTATCGATGTGAACAATACGTTTCTGAGAACGACTTAAATGTCAGCATTGAATGGGAAGCCACACACGACACGATGGAACCTAAGGGTGCAAGTGTGAAAAGGAACTACTTATTGTACCAGCCGACGAGCTGTCAACAGGAGCAGCTTCCTGACTCTGGGGTTATCCTCTTTTTGGTGATGGTGGCAGTGTAGTAATAAGCTTCCTGGCCACTCCCTCTCAGATACCTGGCCACGCATTTTCAGACAACCCCTCCTTACCTACCTCACCAACTGGCCTCAGAAACCTGGACATCACTCCTCAGATACCTGAAACCCAGACACCCGTCACCAGATGCTTGTACACTTCTTTTCTGCTTCTAGGCCAGCCCTCTTCATCTATTTGGTCACCCCACCTCAGATACCTTGCCACCCATCCTCAGATACCTGGCCACCCCACCTCAGATACATGACAGTCCTTTCTGAGATACATAGTCACATTTCCTCATCTTCCAAGCCAGAACTCACCCATCCACCTGACAAACAGACCCACTCCTCCTCCTCCTCCTCTTCCTCCTCCTCTTTACCCACCTGACCAAACCGGTTCAGGACCACAGAAACTGGTTCACTGAATCAGACTCGGATATTGACGGCCGCAAACATCAATACCTGCCATGGTCTGCCTAGTCAAGGCCGGTGCCAGCAGCAGCTTGACTACCCTGTTATTAAACGAATTATACATGTGGCGATAAATCATTTACCACAAAACATTACATGTACTCGTGTCCACAGACACGGTACATCATTCTACAGTAACCCCCTCCTCCTCCTCCTCCTCCACCTCCACCACCAACAACAACAACAACCCACCCTCCAATCTTCGCCTTTCCTCCCTCCGCCGTTCTTAAGTGTCTAAACGCACTTTGTAATGGTCGCAAATGAAAAGGAAAGAAGTGGAAGGAATAAGATTTATTACCTCCATTCTAACAATAATGAAATTAAAAACGAACTCAAGCACTCGTGGTGCAAAAAAAGAGAAGTGATTGTAGCCAATCGACGAAATTCTCTCTCTCTCTCTCTCTCTCTCTCGTAAGGCAGGCCCTGTAACCTCCATTAGCCAGACAGTGGCAAGGTATGTCGTGTCTGGATCTACACCTGCAGTGAGAGGTAACCATGTTTTCACGAGCTGCTCAACGGTCATAGTTTTGCAAGACAGATCCGTGCAACGTTTGCAGTCACTAAAGAGGCTGCAAACAATAGGAGTAATAGTACCAGCGGCAGTAGTAGTTCTGGCATCAGCAGTAGTCTTACCGGCAGTAGCAATGGTAGCAAGACTACCACCAGCACCAACGGTAGCAGTAGTAGTAGTGCCAGCGGCAGTAGTAGTTGCACCATCTCCACCAGCACTAGCAGTAGTAGTAGATGGAGTAGCAGCAGTAATGATGATAGTAGTAGAAGAAGGAGCAGCTACAGCAGTAGTAAAAGAAGCAGTAATAGTAGTAGTAGAAGGAGCACGGAGTATGTATCAATGTGTGTGTAAATAACAAGATAAATAGATAAAAGAACGATTTATTGGTTTCAGGCAGCCATTCGGCTGAAGATATACAACTGGGAAATTACGGGACTAGGAGGGTCTTACAAGTAACTAGTTAATCACAAAAAGAGCTTGAGATCAAGGTGAGGCTGGTGTGTGTGTGTGCACCAATAAATGTATTCATAAATCATGAAATATATTTGACACAATAACAGATGATAGTTTTGTTTATGTTACGAATTGTCCGATATTCTACAAAGGCGAGTCTTCAACTCCTGCCGGTCGCTGAAGATCTGGAATACAGGTAAGGCAGTAGGGGCGTCGAGTGCTCCCTACCTCCCTCCCTTCCCCAGGCCGGTGTGGTATACAGTCACTGGACACACCAGTCGCTGGAATGGATCAGTTTGATAGTTTGACACCAGACATCTTTCCTTTGTTCTGATAGATGACATGTTTGATTATCTAAGATGCAAGTTTTTCTTTTACGGTTAAGCCATTTCATCTCGCCTAACCCTGACCAAGGGGAGGCGTCCGCTCCTATACCCCACTACACTTAGCCTAGCTCATCACAACCCAACCGGGAGTCGAGATGTGATAACAGAGACTAGGAATGATATGTGTGGTGTCGTAACATTAACCGGTCCATTCCGGAAATTCATATGGCTAGTGACTGCATTCCGCACTGGTCTCCGTGATGAAGTGGCCTTAGTAATGACAGGCTGGCCTACATAATGAAGGTAGCACTTCGCCTCGTTCTCGATAACGCTTCTCTCTTGACACTGAAAATTACCAGCTGCTGCGGCGGTTGCTGCGAACCAAACATGTTTACAGCGTGTGCCTGACCCGCACCCCTGCGCCTCACACACCTACACCCCATACCTAACCCTCACCCCGGCCTCACATCGCCACTACACCATACTACATCCCAGGCTTGACTGTTTCACCCCCGTTTCCTAGCACCACTGACCCACATTACACCTCGATTCTGACCTTCACACCAATAGAGGGCTGTTAAATCTTTGTGTTCCAGCAGTTGCCTGTGGTGTCACGATCCTAGGCGGACCTGGGATCATGCAAGATATCCAGCGTGATATCTTACTGTTCACTGGTTTTGATAGGCTCTGTTGTTGTTACACATTAATACTGCCGTAGACGCCCTCGACCGCAGCCAAGTCTCTAAGCTCCTCTGACTTCTCGCATGCTTCTATTTTCGTCACTTAAAACAATAATCATCGGACGTTCATAAATTAAAAGCAAAATACAGCCTCAGACATCAAGCAAGTCTTGAAATGCCAAGGTCGCAGGTAATGGGGCGGACAACGTGTGTGTGTGTGTGTGTGTGTGTGTGTGTGTTTTACTACCTGACCCCCACCTGTGGCAGACCTCAGGCCAGACCCACCGCCCACCCCACGTGTTCACCCCCCTTTCCCCCACCACCACCACCCACCAGACAGCCTGGCACCCCACGCGTTGCCACGTAACACTCCTGAGCTACCAGTTTTGCACGACTGGTTGTACGAGAAAAGTTAAAACTCCGCCAAAGCTGCAGTGAAGCACGTCGTTCTGGCGTTTGCAACATCTCTCCTCTTGAGATGTGCCCGTCAGGTGGTGTGCGAAAAGCTCTTGAAGGCCGTTCAGCGAAGGTTTGTACGAGGACATGACCGACAGGGTCTTCACACACTGCGAGTGTTAAGCATCTTTTGTTTCAGAATGTATCGAACGTTAACCTATGTGTAATCTGTCTGGGGAACTCCTCATCTCCCGAGTGGAGACCGCGTCACTTAGCAGGTTCTAAAGACGACCAAGGTCACCAGAGTTACAGACGCTATTGAAAATAGTATGTTGGTTCCCAAGGGTGTGTGTGTGCTCATGAACGGTGACTTTGCCAAGGTCTTCCCGCCTCGCCCATACCGTCCGCCTGTCCCTCTCGCATTACGCCTTATCCCCACTCCATACATCGTCTACCCAAAGGCCTTCTCACCTGCGTTGCATCATCATTTTCAACGTTCACCGTGCCTCCCACGTCTCCGTCTGTCTTTCTGCACTCTTCCCTCACATCCCTCTCGGCATCCTCATGCTTTTAATCTTTTTTCCTTCACTCATAGTTCTCCTGCCCTCCTCTTCGTCCTTCTCCTCCTCTCCCTCCTCCTCCCCCTCTCCCTCGTCCTCTTCCTCCTCTTCTTCCTCCTCCTCCTCCTTCCTTATGCGTCGTGTGAAGGCGTTCGATACACGACTTATAAACACATTCATCCAGGGGCTGAAGGAGTTATAGATAACGATAACAGAACTTGTGAGAATGATGTGCGAATATGGCCCTGTGAGACATGCGAGTATACTAACCTAATCCGTGACCAGCCAGCTGGCCAGCGATCACGCCCTCTACAGCAGCCACTGACGAATCGGTACGAGTCCCCTCGGCACCAGACTGGCTGCTTCTCGTGGGTAGTGGTGGCGGGACCTTTCACCATTACATCATACCCAAGGGTCGCACCGTGTCGTGCTTAAGATCTTATCATCGTGTTCAAGGGGATCGTGCTTTCGTGCTCAAGGGCCGCACCATCTATTCCCCGAGTTGTTGATTGGTGTCTTGATTATGGGGCCGGACGTGTGGGATAAGAGGGTACATCTTCATGCTCTCGAAGCTTTGCATAACGTAGATTTATCGTGTTTACTGCATGTGTCGATATGCAGTTTGGTGTGAGAGTTTGTGTATGTGTGTGTGTGTGTGTGTAAATGGGGGAAGTGTATACGTGTGCGTATGTCTCCATGTGTGTATATGTGTATGTGTCGATGTGTCTGTATTTACGTATAAGTGTGGTAAAGTTTTGTGTGTGCAAATTATGTGCAGGTTAGAATGCGTATTGGATTTTGAAAGTACACTGTGGGAAGAACTGGTACACGGACTAGTATTAAGTGACTGTTGTCATAAGCACGACGATACGACCATTGGACACGACGGTGCGACCCGTGAGCACGACGGTACGACCCATGAGCACGACGGTACGACCCATGAGCACGACGGTACAACCCATGAGCACGACGGCACGACCCTTGAACACGACGGTACTACCCTTGAGTATGATGGTCTAGCCTTTGGCCTCGTAGAATTAAGAATCAGGTTCAAGGTCAGGCCGTCATACCCAAGGGTCGTACTGTTGTGTTCGAAGAGCTGAATACCCCTTGCGGCACAGACACCTGTGTCTTCTGATGTATGTACATCATACGGACCACGGACAGTACCTACATCATGCGTGCTGCAAATTGTAAGTGTATTTTACTTACCCTGGATTGTACCTATATTTTACGTACCGCAGTCCGTACCTGCATCACACTTATAGATTGTTCCTACGCCATTCCTATCATAGAATGTACCTGCATCGCATTTATAGATTGTAGCTGTATCATTCGTGTCACAGTTTGTACCTGCATCACGCTTATCAAAGACTGTTCCTGCGTCATATGTACCGTGGACCCGGTCAAACCAAGCGGTACACGCACCAGCAAAACGTATGGCATCAAGACTGCTGCTTCATTACATACAACCCCATAAACCACGAACGACAATATAAATTTTTTAATCACCTCTGAAATCCCAAAAGTTTCCCATTATCATGTTCCAATCCCCACCATTACCCATGCATCCTCGGCCCCAGTATACCAGGATGGGGAGAGAGAAAGACGCAATGATGACCTGCTCTCGAGGAACCCCATTGCTAACTTCCACCCAGGCATAGGCAGTGGAACCCCATCTTGAACCCCGCGCCCAACTCCCCTCGCCTCCCATCGTTTTGGGGAGGGGCGATTTCCGAGCAACCCAAATCCTTGAGTCTCGTTTTTTAATCCCTACTTCTAAATCTACTCATGCGGGGACAACAGGAACAAAGAAAACGTTAGTTAACATGAGTTTTAGGTAGACTACCCCTTTTTGCGATGGGACTGCGACCCCTTACATCGTAGCTTCAGTCATTTTAGGGGTCAGGTCAGAGGCCATCTACGGTTAACAACATCTTCACTCCACCCTTTTTGGCTCACCCTGTTGTTGATTAGAGCCTTATGAGTTAGTGCGGAGGTCATATTCACGCACAAGATCCTAACTCGTCCACTATGTACTTGCGCGACGTTAAGTGCTCGTCCGAGTTGCCGAAGTCTTCTTACACGGCCTTAGTAAGTAGGTCCGCCTTGACGGGGGGGGGGGGTCTTCACGCTTGGCCTTATTTACCAGGCTGTCTTGCTGGGCCTTATCTCACCTCTCGTTGTTGCCGGGGGTCTTTATATATGGTCTGTGTTGCTTGAGTCTATTATGTACAGACTTCGTCAACAGTTTATGTAGCGGGGGGCTTCTGTGCATGGTCACTGCCCTGTGTCACTTGGAGGGGAGGAGGTCTTTATGCGTGGTCATGTCACTGGAGACACTGGCGGTCGCCCCGACCCAGCGACGTGTGTCTGGCCATCTAGACGCCAGGTTAGGGCAGCCCCAAGTGTTCGTGAGGACCATCTTTGTCGCTGAGCTGACTCACACCTCAGGTGTAGTGAGGCCAGTGTTCGCCAGTCCTCGGGCGCGACCGCACCTCGCACTGCTTGCTGGCCATGAGTGGCTCCCCGCTCCCAGAGAGAGGGTTCACGGCCGAGAAGTTCCAGGTCAGTCAGGGGGTAGTCTCTGTGAGGAAGTTACCGACGGCAAGGTGAGGGTAGTCGAGTTGGGGACCTGGATTTGTTGTTGGGTACTGGGAGCTTTGTTTGTTTTTCCTGGTCACCCTGAGTAGAGAGGCAGCAGTTGATGAGAGCAGGCCTTGGTACTTGTTAATATCTATTAACACTGATTCTCACAGCCCAGTAAGTACTGAACGGTCGCATCGAATTACCTGGAATAATTTTCGATTGGAAGCTTTGCTCCCAAACGATCTTTTGTGTAAACAGCGAGAAGTGCGTACAAGGAACTTCATGGTGCCACTCCACTGAGCCTGTTGGATCAGTCGCATTAAGAACTTGTATTGATGAATCAGGGCGTCGGGTAAACCTTAATTCTGGAACAACTGTGAGGTCACTTCCATGAGGAATTGCGTTGTAGTGGATTGCTAATAATCCCGGTCGTATCCATAGTAAGTAAAGTTATCTTACTAAAACCACTACCATCGTAAAAAAGAGCTGTTATCGGAATGGCCTGGTATCGGTAGGTATCGAATACATTTGGGATTCAGAAGGAGGTGAGTCTGGCGTGAGATGCACCTGGCCTGAGGTGGGTCTTATCTGGCATATTCCGTATAGAATGTCTGGTGTATGGAGGATGCGGTGTTCAAGTGGTCATTGTGTGGAGATTCAGCGTACGGATGAATCTGTTCTGTGGATTCGCCAAGTATTAGTGGACGGATGAATTCTATGGGTGATAGAACCAGGAATAAAAAGGGATTTATAATGTGTTGAAGGAGACTATAATGATTATGGTGTATGTTGTTTGCGGATGAAAGTGAAGGGATTGGGTGAGATTCTCTGCTGGAGGTGTATGTAACATTTCACAGAGTTCTCGAACAGATGAACATATGCAAGAACAAGTTGCGAGCACTATCCATACCTATCACCATTAGATTTATAAAAGGAAAAAACTGAGATGGATTTGAAATGTCGAACTGGTTGTCAGTGCTGGCTAAGTCGGTCAGCCGATAGTTGTACAAATTGTATTTAGTCATGGCGACAAACACTGACACAGGACAATGCACAGCATACCGTGGTAGGTGCAGAGGGCGACACATGGTTGTGGTGGGAAGTGTATACAGAAATATTAACCAATTTAAACACGATGGCACGACTCTTGAACACGACGGTACGACGCTTAAACACAATAGTACCACTCATGTTATGATACTGTCGTCTTTGATATTACCCACATATGTCGAGTCAAAGGTCTCGCTGTCATGCCTAAGGGTTGTACTGTCATAAAAGTAGATACATATGTGACTTAAGCGTTCAGACAAGAAAGTAATTGCTGACACTTCGTCCTCTCTCCTCCACAGAATGGGCGGTGGGTAGAGAACTCCACCTCGGCCACTTCAGAGAGCCTCGTCTGCAAGGACTTCCTTCCTCTTCCAGACCCCGACCGCTCCTCATGCTGCAACACAGTCTACCAAAGCTTCAGGTAGGTATTCTTCCACAGACAGTACCCTCAGACAAGTCCTCTCCTCCATTTAGGTCCTCTTACACAGACAACATCTTCAGAAAGGTATTGCATTCCATACAGCACTCCTCCAGTTAGGTCCTCTTTCTTACGCACACTTTACGCTACGAAAGTTCGCGCTCCCACCCACCTCTCCGTCAGGCAGAGTCCTTACCATCC
This sequence comes from Panulirus argus, assembly GCA_038088735.1. Taxonomy (NCBI): domain Eukaryota; kingdom Metazoa; phylum Arthropoda; class Malacostraca; order Decapoda; family Palinuridae; genus Panulirus; species Panulirus argus. The sequence goes on along the minus strand of JAYMFT010407476.1, from coordinate 3,488 downwards.
TATAAAGACCATATCTCAGAATCTCACTTATACGTCCACTCAGATCACACATTACTTTAGCCTCCTTCCTATTGCCAATCTCCACAAGTAAACTTTCGGATTGGATGTTTCTGGACCCCCACCTGTAAGAGGTAACACCGCAAAGTCAACATCGATGAGAGTGTGTACAGTGTGTACCATTCTTAGAAACTGGAAAGGATTACCCCATCTTATTCGCACATATCTGATGTAGATAGCACCTAATATATCGTAACTATCTGTAACGCCATCACTGTGGGGAAGGCGAAAATGGGAAGTGACACGAAAGCGCAAAAAAAAAAAAAAATATGAGTGAAGAGATTGGGCTGTAGAAACTGTTTGAGTAAATGTGCGACTTAGAAACATAGAGAGCGTATACGCTGCATCCTCTCTTACCTGTTTAAGCGTACAGGGAGGAAGCTTTACGTCGGTGAGTAATAACATGTGGTAACAAACAGTTTTCAACTTTTTCTTTTCAGATTTAAGCCTCCTACCCGGGATGTACCAGAATAACCATAACAGTAGGATAGCTTTGCCATTCACACTTTTCTGTATAATTATTATTGTTGCATATCCTCTGCACACAGCATGCTACTCCTTTAGTTACTTTCCTGCCAGCTGTTGTGTTCGGAAGGAGCGGTGGCTGGGGAGGTGCCCGCTACAGCTTTACGATCCTATCTCTGTCTGTGATAGATTAGGAACATAGGATATTATTACTGTCCTTCAGCAGATAACTTTATATCATGGAATATAAGTCTGTTACCTGTCCTTCCCATAAATTCCTGGAGATTTGCCTGTCATCCTTTGTTTTTTCTCTGTCATATACGGTTGTTCTTTTTTTTAGTTTAATTTTCCACTGGTATTCGCATTTACATCCTCTTGGCTTTAAATCAACATGTTCCATGAATTCAAAACTCTCTCCTCGCGTCCATCCGTACACTTCCCGTGTCTTAACCTCCAGTTGTGCCATCTCTTTCTGGACAGTCTTCTGGTAACAAAGACATGCTCTGCCTTAACGTCGTATATCTAAAAAATATCGATGTGATTATCATGACTTCTCTCAGCCGTGTATCAATGTGCGAATCTTTGATTTCTTCCGCGCCATCTGTTATGTAACGCATCGGGCATTGGTCGAGAACCTTGCTGTGCCCGTGGTACAGAGTGTTACAAGCAGGTCGCTGTAACTGTTAAGTGCCGGCTGACGTGACGTCGTGGTACACCGAGTTGTGGCAAACGAACTATCCCTAAGGAGCTGACCTGTAGCTGCAGGAGGGAAGTGGAGGGGATTGGAGGTGAGGCAGCCTACCCAGCACGCTACATTCACATCCGCTGCACCCCTCACCCTCCACTTGAACCCCTCACCCTCCACTTGAACAGCCGCCTGCCATTACGAACGATTTTTATCCCACAAAACCATCGTTCAGAAGTGAACAAGTGGATCATAAAAATATTGGAAGAAAATGATCATTTGTGTCTGCTACAGGGCTCCCCACTCCAGCCAGGTTTGTGTGTATGTCTGTTGGTATGCGTGAGAGGTGGAGGGGGGGGGGCAACGCCGCCTCACGCACTGGTAATACGTCATCGGAAGGACTTTCCACCTTATATAGTCATAAATATCTCAAGGAGACAGTCGCTGCTGGACGTTCATCGTTAAATCCAGTATTAGTAACAACCGGCCTTATGTCGATCAGTGTTCTGCATTATCTTAAAAAAGGCAACAAGAGAGGTTGCTAGGCGTCAAGCCAGAAAAGTAATTATTTATATTTGGGCTGCGTAAAAAGTATTGATTTCTTTGTGTGGTGGACAAACCTTCCTCCAGCCATCGCGGGGAATGTCTACCAACAAAACGCTTCTTTTCTGCATTTTTGTCAAGTATGGTTACGACTCTTGAGTAAAAATGATGCCTCCTCCCAACCTCGAACACTTTATGTAATTCTGTTTTTTAAAAACCGTCTGGTGCTGAAGTCGTATGTAATCAGGGATGTGATGGCCTAACTGATTTGATTTTTCTATTGTTTTTGTATTTATTCTCCATATATCGATTATAGTAGTTGGAATTATTATATAGGTCGGCTGCTACGCTTTTACTAAAAATGTTCCGATAAAGATTTAATGATTTAGAATACCTATCCTGGTCCATGGTCACTGAAGATTCACCAGCCGCAGGTAACAAGGGTTTTTCTTGTATCGGAAACACACTGACTGAAAAGCGGCTAGTTCAAGACCAGAGAAATTACAATAATACAAACACCATCTTTTTTTTCTGAATACGTAATGTCACGACCACAAAGCTACTGTGGCTTTCCGTTTAGAAACAAATTAAATGTCTATTGTCACAGCAGTTTGTCCGAGTGGTGTCCTCGGTCTTTCTTCTTTGACCACAGGGTTACTCGTGGTCAGTATGTCACAAAATGTTACTAAATAAGTATCTGGAGACTTACTACCTAACTTTGTCTTCATCAGCAACTCTGAATCAGTATCTTCAGCCTTCGTGGCATAAAGTTTTCTTTTTGTTTTCAAATGGACGCATGTATGACTTTGTCAGTGGGTGGATGTATGCATGCATTTCCATCAGTTATATACATATTCGACGGTAAAGAAGAGGATATAGGGAGGTATAGTCAGGAAGCACACGGTCCGAGGTAATTTCCTTTCAAGGTCTCTGGCTTAAGCAGGCCTCTGGTCCCGAGAGGCCGCCGCCTAATAGATTTATTTATTTTTTTCTACACAGTGTATCGTTCCCCATGAGGATGGGCTCTCGAACTTGTCTGACAGTGTATTTGTAAGCTTGAATGTTGCTGCGGTTGGAAAGACTACAGACAGCCTTGGGGAGGTGGTGTCTGGCTTCAAAGGGGAGGCGCGTATATGACCCCCTCGAGCACGACAGAACGATAGGCTATTCACCTGACCCTTAAAAAGGACAGAGCATAGGTCGCGTCATTATCGCCAGCGGTCGTGTTCAAGGATCGTACGATCATGCTGGAGGGGTTGAGGAGGAAATTGTGATGTGATGTCGGAAGGGAGATGGTGATGCTGTAGCCTAGATCTGGAGACATTGATCAGGCAAGGATGTGTGGAATACGGTGATGACTTCCTGAAGTGGGATGACTAAGTGTCCATAAGGAGGAGAGGGAGAAAGAGAGGTGACGCCGAATCCTAGAGGAGTTAATGGGGAGGAAACTACTGAAGCAAAGAAGGTATAGAACCAAGAGTTGTTGGGGAGGAAAGGGGTAGTGGCTGGTCCAATGAGCACTTGCTACGTGCTATCGACCAGTCGACCCGCCGCTCTGAAAACTTCACACTGGCCTAATCTAGCTCAATCTAGCTTAAGAACAAACCTCCCTCCACCCCCAACCCAATAATACACCCGGAAAGGTCAGGATTCGTTTGATAGTTCCCCGAATTTTCTTATCTCCAGTTTGTGCAGTGAGTCAAATATCGTGACATTCAATAATTTCAAGGTTATGATA
>JAYMFT010407475.1:0-33661 GCA_038088735.1 Panulirus argus | reverse complement strand
CCACATTCGCTCACACTCAGTCTCTAGCTGTCATGTGTAATGCACCGAAACCACAGCTCCCTATCCACATCCAGGCCTGACAGAACTTTCCATGGTTTACCCCAGACATTTCACATGCCCTGGTTCAGTCCATTGACAGAACATCAAGCCCGGTATACCTCATCATTTCATTTCACTCCATTCCGTGCATGCCTTTCACCCTCCTGCAATTTCAAGCCCTGGCCACTCAAAATCCCTTTCACTCTGTCCTTCCACTTCCAATTTGGTCTCGTGCTTCTCCTTGTTCCCTCCACCTCTGAAACATATATTCTCATTGTCAACCCTTCCTCACTCATTCATTCCCTATGTTCAAACCATTTCAACACCCTCTCTTCTGCTGTCTTAACGACACTTTTTATTGCCACACATCTATCTTACCCTTACATCACTTACTCGATCAAACCATCTCACACTACATATTTTCCTTAAACAATTCATTTTGAACCCATTCACCCTCCTCTGTACAACTCTGTCTATAGCCCTTGCCTTGCAACCATATAATATTGTTGGAACTACTATTCCTTCAAACATACCCATTTTTGCTTTATGTTCTCTCCTTCTACACATTTTTCATCGCTCCCAGAACCTTCACCCCCTCCCCCACACTTAATCTCTAGCTGTCATGTGTAATGCATCGAAACCATAGCTCCCTCTCCACATCCAGTTCCCACAGACCTTTCCTTGATTTACCCCAGTCGTTTCACATGCCTTGGTTTAGTCCATTGACAGCACGTTGACCTCAGTATACCACATCGTTCCAGTTCACTCTGTGTCATGTACGCCTTTCACCCTTCTGCATGTTCAGGCCCCAATTGCTCAAAATCTTTTATGCTCAGTCCATCCACCTCCAATCTGGTCATCCTCTTCTCTTTTTTCCCTCCACCCCAGACACATATATCTTCTTTGTCAACCATTCGTCACTCATTCCCTCCATATGTCCATACCATTTCAAGATACCCTCATCTGCTTACTCTACCACACTATTTTTATTACCACACATCTCTCTTACCTTTCATTACTTCCTCAATCAAACCACCTCACAGCACATATTGTCCTCAGACATTTCATTTCCAACATATCCACCCTCCTCCACACAACCCTATCTATAGCCTATGCCATGCAACCATATAATATTATTGGAACTAATATTCCTTCAAACGTACTCTTTTATGGTCTCCGAGATAAAGTTATCTTCAATATGTTCTTCCCTAATTCATGAAGTGATAAGTATCTAAGTATTCAGTAAGAATATAGGATAAAACCAGACAAAGCCTATCCCAGGTATCTGAGGAAATGTGGGTATGAGAAATAGGCAGATTATTGTTTTCAGGACTTGGATAACATTTTGCGTATTCTTTGTTTTTAATTACATTATTTACATAATGTGATGTTTTTCCCCACAGTCCATAACCCCTTATATACATGCTATTGGATGCCACAAGTTGATACCACACAAAATTTTTTGACACCGATCTTATGGTAAACTCCAACTGTACCGTAAAATGTGTTGTTACATGCCACTAATATTTTGAGCTTTTCATTAATGTCTTAGCGATTTAATGATTTGTTTCTCCCCAATTTGACCATATTCTGGATATGCACCTGGGTAGCTCTGGTTACTTAAGAAGAAATAGAAAGAAAGAAAGAAAGAAAGGTTGCCTCTGAAAGATTTAACTACAATAGATAATGGAATTAATACCCATTTTGGATTGATGATTTACATTTCACACACTTACTTGGGTAGGTAATGAAGTGATTTCACATTTTAATAGTTGATAGACGGAACTGGTTACATGAAAGAGTCCTGGTTGGAAAATCCAAAAAATAAAGTTCACATGCAACTAAGAGAATTGTTCTAGAAGTTTCAGGGTAAGCAACACAAAAGGGAGTATTTGGAGTTGATGAAACATGAGTTAAAAACTGTGTAATATTTTTACACAGCAACCAGTTGTGATAGATATTTACTGAATATGAATTATCCTGAACTACATACCAGTCTTCCTAACAAATGTGGTCTCTAAGGTTCAGGAAAAGATAATCAGAATGCAAATCGATGACTTCGGATGACTTCCTGCAGAGAATAAATTACCTAAGTTAGAGACAGTACGGTTTTAGGGAAAGGAGGTCATGTGTAATGAACTTTGATTTTTATGACAGCGAGTTCAGCTTTAGACTAAAGAGAAGGCTAGGGGAATTGTTTGTATCTGGACTTCCAGAAAACATTTGAGACTGTACCACATGGGAGTCTTGACTAAGAAGCTGGATCACCAGGCAGGAATAGAGATTATCTTATAGGAAGGGAGGAAAGGATGAATGTCAGAGGAGCCTTCCCAGAATAGGTTGAGATCACCGGTGCAGTTCAGCAGAGTTCTGTTCTGATACCATTACCCTTCTTGAGCTTTTTATGCATGACTTGCACGAAGGTATAGTCTCGTATCTAAATGTGCTTGCAGATGATACAAAGGTCATGAGGGAAGCGAAAAGTGAGGTGAAATGCACCGGCTTACAAGGGGACCTAGACAGACTACGAAGTTGATATGATAATTGGTTGATGAAGTTCAACTCGAGTAAATGTAAAGTGATAAGAATGAGTCTCAGCAAAGAAGTTCTCAATAGATTGTCATCTAACAGGAAATAAGCTGCAAGAATTCATATGTGAGAGAGGTTAGGAGTTAACATCATCTCTGAAGTGTTACCAGGGCCCCACCGTAGGAGAATGATTAAGGAGACCAGCAAATATTAAGATTGCATTCACAGCCTGTATAAGGCCAAAACTAGAATATGCTTCTCATGTTAGGTGACTCCACTTAGCCATTCACAAAGATTTGATAGAGAAGGTCTTGAGGAGGACAGCAAAGCCAGGAGATTATAGAGAAAGCCAGAAAAAACATGTTGAGAAAGTAAAGCTATTGGATTGAACCTTAAAGTGAGTGACACCAAAGTTAGAGATTATTAAACCAGGAGGTTGACAGATGTAAATCTTTAATTACTTTTAGACCAGATGAAGATCCTGCACCAGATAGAAAAAGGAGGAGAAAGAATAAAGAAATGCTCATTAGAAAGGTTGCTAGAGGCTGTGACATTGTCAGATGCATTTTCAGTGATAAAGTTAAAAAGAATATAACCACAACATGAGATCCAGTAATGGGTACATTTACATTAGAGTCATCTAACCAAGAAGAACTAGGCAGGCAAACATAAAGAATGGTGGAATTTTGTGAGAATTCATCAAACATGGTAGACTCAGAGAAGAAAGGGAGAAAAACAAAGAATACAGTCAAATGACAAAAACTGGGAGACCCTTGCGAGCACTGCATACTGGTTAGGAATTTTAGGTTTTGGAAATGTCAGACTAAAAATAATGTATACAAAGGCTGATGGATTAGTAGTAAACAGTAAAGAGCTGGAAGTTAGGGCTTGTAATAGGGAAAATGTACCTGATATTGTTGGAGTTGTGGAAACAAAGCTTATTAATGAAATAAAAACCTCACCTGTTCTGCTCAGAGGGGTTCATGATAGTATGGAGGGAGAGAAAAGGGAAAGGCATGGCTCTCATGATAGAAGATAGCCATGAGTTCAAAAGAATAGTGAAAGATGGCCAACTGAGACATTCCAAAATAGGAAAGGTAACTGTAAGTGGAAAGTGCATAGTGATGTTGATATATGATCATCAACAAAAAAACGTTAATAACGATGAACAAATATATATTGACATTATCAAAGAAACAATAGGGATTGTACAGGAATCATTAAAGAGTTCAGTTATAAAGAGAAAGACTGGCTGAATTTTGATTCTTTTGGTGACAGGGAATTATTGAGACTCAAGCTCTTAGAATGTGTAAAGGAAAATTTCCTCTACCGGCATGTCAGTGGACACTCTAGGACGAGAGGGACTGATACACCGTCTTAATTAAATCTTATCTTCACACATACCAGCATGGATGTTGAAAGTAACACTTATGATACACCCATTAAAAAAATCACTTAATGCTTAAGTTTGATTATGTGTTAAATGAGTAAGTTATAAGAGCATAGATGAGACAAGACTTGAAGAGTAGATATAATCATGGAAACTACACAAACCTTAATTTCTAGAGTAACAAAGGCAGAAACTAGGGCATTATAGAGGAAGGTTCTGTAAAATTTACAGTGAAGGAGTATCCCAGCTCTCAGATACAGAGGGAAGATTAAGAAAGAGGGAAGAATGGTTTAATCAGAAATGTCAAAAAGCAAGGGAGTTTTGAGATGTGCAGTATTGAAGATACAGGCATTGCTCCAGCCATCTGGCATATGCAAAGTATAAGAGAGCAAGGAATGAGTGTAGCAAGATAAGAAAGGAACAAAAACACTTTGAAAAGAATATTGTGGACTTTTCACAAGAGGATACAGAACTTTTCCAGAAGTTCATTTGGAGTAAATTGTCACTTTAAGAGCATCTAATCAGATTAAGGGATTCAGTTGGAGGAATTGTAGAGGATGATGTAAGGATATGTTAGGAACTGAATAACAATTCTAAAAGTGTCTTTACAGTGGAAATGCTATTGCTGTAATCCTGGTGAGAAGATGTTAAGGCATCTGAAAGACACATTAACAGAATACTAAAGGTTCTTGACCCATATAATGCTCATGGTCCCATTGAAATTATACCAAATGTGCTGAAGATATTTGTTGATATACGAGACAGATTTCTTAAATTGCTACTCAAAATTTTCCTGGAGAAAGACAAGGTGCTCATCTAAAAGAAAGCAGACTGGGAAGAGGTACTGAATTACAGACTAGCCTCCATGAGAAATGTGTTCTTTAAAATACCGGTAAAGATACTTTAATCAGAAAGCAAATGGGCAACTTTCTTTAGAGTAGAGATTACCAAAGTGAGAGGCAATACAGTGTTTGGGAAAGTGGGTCATTTGTAATGAACCTCTTAGATTACCATGAGAGAATGAGCTGTGTCTTAGACAAAAGGAAAGGCTGAGTTGATGGTTTTGTACCTAGACAGCCATAAAGAGTTTGACACTGTACCACATGGGAGGCTGATTTAAGAAGCTGAACTTCCAGGCAGGAATAATGGGGAGACTATTCTGATAGATAAAAGATCATTTTTAGTGGAAGGGAACAAAGTACACATGTTAGAGGAGCCTTCACCACATGTGTGGAGGTCAGCAGCAGAGTGCTGTAGAATTATGTTCTGGGACCATTACTCTTCTTGATCTCCATGACTTACCAGAAGGTATGGAGGTGATGTAAAGGTCATGAAGGAAGTGAAAAAAGAGCAAGATTGCATATTCTTACAGGGGGATCTAGACAGACTCCATGGTTGGCCTGATTCATGGTCGATGAAATGTAACTCAAGGATTCCGTATGTGAGAGGACTCACGAGTTGGTGTCATCCCTAACCTGTTGCTAGAGTTCCACATTAGAATAACAGCAAAAGAAACAAACTGTCTGTCTTCTGGCATATATAAGAATAGCTTTCAGGTATATAGATAAGGAAATATTTAGGAAGCTGTATATGGCCATCGAAAGTTCAAAACTAAAATGTGCTTCTCAAGGTAGTCACTGCACCCTATTGAAATGCAAAGAGGATGACAACAAAATGATCCAGAATCAATAGATCTGAATTACTGGAAAAGGCTAGAAGCCTTTGACTTTTTAAATCAGATTGAATGTGTAGATAGAGAACGATTCATCAAAAGAAGTAAGGATAGGACATTTAAAGGACTAACATGAAATTAAGTAGGAACTTCATAAAAAAAAGATGTAAGATTGTACTTTTTTAGTATAAGAGGGAGGGATGAGTGGAATGAACTGAAAAATGTGGTAAATGTGGAGAGCATGCAAACATTTAAAAAGTTATGATTGAAGTAGATGTTCAGGAGATGGGACCCCATGAGAGTAAAACTCCCTCCCCCATACAGTAAAAATAGGCAGATATAAAAGAACAGTTCTTCAGTGATTTTGGTTATTTTACATCCTGGTTCAGTTCTTAGCCACTATCAGATGTATGGCCATGTACCTTCATATGCTGTAGCATATGGGTGTGTGCTTCTGCTTCCTTCCAAACCAAACTTAGTTTATCATGACCTATGTATCATACCTCTGAGGTGACTTTGTAATCAGAATTTACTAATGTTTAAATACAGTGTTGGATTGGTTGCATACTTTGGAGGTCTTGGTGTTGAAATCTCTGCTAATGGCAAGAGTAGCAACTGGATTTGGGGCACTGGGCTTAGTAAGTTGTGCTCTATTTTGTTAATTGTAAAGTTTTATCCGCCCCATCATTTTTGGCACAATGAATTTGCTGTATTTAGGAGAAAACCTTTCAAAGTGCAGGCTTGGGGGGACATCATATGTTTTTTCTAAATTTCGCATTGTGGTAGTAATTAGAATATACTGCTGATCTTATGGCTGAAACTTTTTTTTCTTTAGATAAACATCTCTTCACAAAAATTCAGTTCAAGGAACTTTTGAGATAATCTAGATTCATATTCTGTGCACTTTACATGCTACACACAAACAGGTACATCCACAAATTATTTTTCTTTTTATTTCAGTATATTAATTGTTGAAAAAATATGTTCACCATTTTTTCTTATCCTTTACTTGCTAAAGAGTATATAAGGAAATACAATTTTTCTTATCGAATAGTAAGGCATCTTTTAAATGCATATTAGAATTAGAATGAATAACAGTTTCAAATCCTAGCAGTGTAGAAATGAGTTAATAGATCCATAAAGATATCTTTGAAATATTATCTCATGGTTGAAAAATTCCTTCAGTTTAGAAATAATGAAATATACTGAGAACTGTGATCATCAGATTGTTTAACTGCTTTGGCCCTTTTTTATATTATTTTTGTTTTTTACAGGAATATATTAGCCTCATCTTGAAGGCCATCATCAACTCTGCACTGAGCTGTCCACCAATTATGTGCCAAATATTCTCAGAACTTAAGGAACAGGCAAACACATATTTTCCAAGTATGTAAGAAAGGTGTCATGGAATGTTTTAGTCTGTTTAGAAATGTTTATCATACCTGTATCTTGTATTTCACTTCTCAAAATTCATACATGATTTGTAGTGGTGTTGGTCATTTTATAGTTCCATCCATTCAGCTAAAGATGTAACAAGAGTATTCAAAATGGTTTTCAAGATGGATGGCCTTAAACATTGCTGTAAACTCAGAGGATGAGCAGGATGTGAAATGAGAAGATTTGGAGGTAAGTGGAGAAAAAAGGAAAGTGTGGGAGGCTGTTTAATTGAAGAGAATTATGAGGGATGGATCATGAGAGAATATTTTTGAATCAAACTCGTTGCTTGCATTTCAGTCAGTTAGATCTCATTTACAGAGATTATTCAGTTTATGCTCAATACTCATTTCCAAAAAACAGATTAGATATCAGAAAAATGTAAACTGAAAATGTTTATCCCCACAAACACAATGTTAGGTATTACTGGGCTTTGCCTGCGGAAGAGGATATTGCAAGTGAAAGTCACCTTTAGCAAGGCTGTTATGTGGAGTGCAGTCTCACCAAAGAACTGCTCACTCTAAAGGTGTGTACATTTTCCTACTACCAAAAGTAATGCAACCATGGACTGCAGGAGCATTTAGAAAGAAGTCCTAGGTAACGCTAGTACTCATTTGTAGAAATTGGTCCCAGGGTGATAAAGTAATTCAGCAATCTTGGGACCTGGCTATTATCAAACCATGGAAAATGCTGGAAAGCAGACATTGACCCCTAAGGGAAACCCCTATGTAAACATATGCCTGACCTCTAGCCTTGCTAGCTCATTCCACATTCATATTGCTGTGTTATCAAGGGTAGAACAGAGCTTAAAACATGAACAAAACAACCAATAATGCTTCAAAACAAGGTTTTTCTTGTTACATCAAATTATATAGGAAGTACATCAGGGTCAGCTGGGTCTTCATGGTCAGCAGATACTTGCACATCAGGGGCAGAGGAGGTGTAGGAAAGTGGATTTCCTATGCTGGAAGGAGCCTTGGCAGTGTCATTAACGACCTTCTTCAACCACTGTCCAATGTTGCTTGCTTCTGGTAACTTTGGCTTTTTCTTAACTAATTTTCTTTGAACCAAATAAACATAATTTCTTGTTCTGTTATAAAGTCCCTTTGCACCAGTCCTGCAATTAAGTCTTTTGTCATCAGGATACATTTATCTATAGAAAATCTTTCTTCCACTTCCTCGTTTTCCTCAACCCTTTCTTCACGATGATCTTGTTTCTTCTCACCTTGCTGAACCATCTCCACAATTTCTTGATCAGTTGGTTCATAACAGGTTCATCATTATCAATGTTCATCCATTCCTCTAGGGTTTCCCCTGTAATCTCTTTGGTTATTGCAAGATGCTCTGGGTTAGTCATACTCATAGCACACTCAACCAATTCTTGGATCAGTATCTTTTCAGTTGACACTCTAAATCCAGAGAAGTCAGAGTCATTCCTTTCTTCATCCTGAAACATTAAGCTTGACCACAGTTTGTGCCAGCCACCTTGCAGTGTACTTTTCTCAACTTCATTCCAGGCAGAAGCTAATGACCATACTATATCTTTTAAAGTTAAATTCCCTCATGAAATCTTCAGGAAGCTTCCCATTATTCAGTGCGACAAGGAAATGATGCATGAACTCAGATCTGTATTTAGATTTCAGTGAATGTAATATGCTGTGGTCATAGGGTTGAATAAGAGAAGTGCAGTTAGGATGGTGGTATAGACCAAAAATAGTGTCTTTTATTAAAAGTTCTGCTTTGGGGTGTGCCGAACAATTATCTAAAATAAGAAATATTTTACAATTAGGATGGAGGCCAACAGAGTTATGTTCACACTGTTGCACGGTGGATTGTGGGCTGTACCCTTAACGGGTAAAGTCTGATGGGCATGCCTGTGTTGTCCACACTGTCGTGTTGAGGTGGTTGGGCAGTCAAGTCATACAGTAGCCAGTTGGTGGTTAGCAGGCCACAAGTGCAGTATCACCATGCACAGCGAAGTTGAAAGGAAAAAAATAGTGTTGTGTAGAATATTGATTGCTGTGTGCATAAAAAAAAGATAATGCAGAGAATTCTATGGTATAAAGAGTGGTAACTTTTTGTGGCTGGCAGCGCTGTTGCTCCAGACCCAGCGTCAAACCAATGGGCAGTGTCTAGTGATTTCGCTCAACTATGGGCAAGGCTGATCTGCTGATTTGCCTGTCAAAGTTACCACAAAGTGTCCGATGACGGATGTAACTCATGCCGGCCGGGCACTGCCTGATAGAGTGGACATTCCTTTACGGTGTGCTCTAGCTTCATGCTCAAAGTAATCTTCATAGTCTAGTTTTAGTTTTCTATGAAAAACTTTGGCCAGCTTATTAAGCATCTCCCCAGAAATGCTTACACCTTCATTACTTCAGAGCTTAAACCACTTTATGAGTGCACAGTCTAATTCTGTACTCCTGACACCTTTGAAAGTGTTTCAAAATGTTAAACTTTTCTGGTTTTCATTTTCAGCAAAAAAGTTAAAAATCTGCTCCTTTTGTGTCTTTGTCATACACAGTTGATGATCCAGTCTCATAGTACTCATGCAAAGTCTTTACAAAAGTTTCTTTATCTAATATTCTCAGTAATACCACCTTTTCAAGCAGAGATAATGATTTATGCTTATGCATATTAGCACTAGGACCATCTTCTGCAGCTCTTGGTCTCATGGATGACATCCTGAAGGGCTAAAATACAGCTGAATATAAGAAATTAAGAGGACTAATTAGCTCTGCTGAAGTGTAAACAGATTTTGGCATCTTACTGCTGCTAACTTGCGAACAGCACCTCCCTGGTGGCAGATTCAAGATGTGCCAGAGCATGGGAGGTTGCCTGACCACAGAGCTCCTGATTAGAGTGGTACAATCTGTATTATGAATTAAGGATGCTTTCCTCAGCTGTAATTTTTGATCATCCTAACCTAACCGTAGACTTAAAACTAAAATCTGTGCAGAGCATAGATAGATATATAAATAAAGACACACAACAGACATTGACTACTCTCTTAGAGTAAGGATACCAGTCATTGTGAAGTTGGAAAAATTCAGTCACAAATACTTGATAACCAGAATTACAGGTAATAAGATTAATTTAAGAGTAGGTAATTTGTTCTTTTATACTGTGTTCTACTGTATATGGCAATTCATTATCATTTTTAGTAGTCTGTGTTTGTATGATTATAGCTGTTTTGAATTGATGTTTAAGTAGAATGTTAAGAAGCTGATAGAGGAAAGCAAAGAAAGAGCAGATTAAGATTTTGGAAGAAATTTGAATGAAAATTTTAGGGAGAACAAGAAATTGTACTTGAAGGAGGTGAAGAAGGAGAGAGATGGATGTATGAGTAGAAACATTAATGTGAGAAGTAAGGAAGGGGAGTTGCTGAGGTAAAAGGGGAAGAGAAAGTAAGATAGAAAGAGTATTTTTAAGAACTGATGAATGTGGGAGAAGGTTAGGGAGTGGCACTAAAGGCTAGAAAGTGGCACTAGAATTCTTTAGTTAAGGAGACTCTATTGCAGAGGCCACCCCTTTGAGGGAGTTCCAATTGGAACAGGTGTCAGAGATATAGATAGATAGAAGGAAAAGGATTCAGTTGTAAAGGCCTATAGCAAAACAGAGGTAAAAAGGGTAATAATGTGGCTGAAGGTAGGAAAAGCACCTGCAGTGGAAGGGATTATGGCTGAAATGCTGAAGTATGAAAGAGAAAACAGAGTAGAGTGAAGGCATTTGCTTTGCAATTTATAATGAAAACGGAAGGTTCTGCCTTAGGATTGGATGAAAGCTATTATTGTTCCTTTATTGAAAGGAAAAGGTGCTTAGGATGCATGTAGCAATTATAGGGGAATAAGTCTTAATCATACTAGGAAAAGTGTATTCAAGAATGTTGATTGAAAGAGTGATGTAAGTGACTGAATGCAGAATAAGGAGGAGCAAGGGGGTTTTAGGAAATGTAGAAGATGTATGGTTCAGATTTTTGAGGTGAAGATGACTGTGAAAAAGTGTTTAGTGAATGGTAAGAAGCTGTATGCAGCTTTTATGGATCTGGAGAAAGCATATGACAGAGTCAAGTGGAATACTTTATGTGATGAGTTAAGTATAATGGGGTAGGGGGACCTCTGTTGGATGTTGTGAAAACCTATAGAGGATCAAATGCATATGTAAGAGTGGATGGAGAGTTGAGAGAAAGTTTCAGAATACATGTGGATATGAGGCAGGGCTGTGTTATGTCACTGTGGCTTTTTAATATACTTATGGATTGAGTGATAAGAGAGATGAAAGCAAAACTGTGGAAAAGGGATGCAGAGATGGAGTTTGCCAGTGAGGTATAGTGGCTGTTGGGAAGCCTGATTGCAGATCATACTGTGTTGTTTGCTGAGAGTGGAGAGGAGTTACAGAAGGTTGCAAGTGGGTTTTATGTTGTGTTTAAATATAGACAATTGAAGATAGATATAAATAAATGTAAAGGAATGGTGTTTGAAAGGGAACAGAGTGAAAGTATAGATTTTGCAAAACCATATAGAGTGAAAGAGGAGAGAAAGACTGGAAGAGGTGTGAGAATTTAAGTATTTAGGGTGGAAGAATTATCAGGTCCCTTAATAGAATAATGAAGGGTAGAGGTGTAAGTATGGAAGTGAAGAGAGGATTAAGGGACAGCATAGTCCTCCCAACCCTGAACTATGCAGCCAAAACATGGATGTGGAATGAGACACGGGACAAGAATCCAGGCTGTGGAAATGAGCTATTTGAGAAGAGCATGTGGTGTGACTAGATGGAATGAAGAAATAAAATGGTGTAAAATAGATGTGGTATGGCAAGGAATGCAAAGGGAGTGAATTGTGGGGTGGTAGAATGGGTGAAACATAATACTTTGAGGTGGTTTAGGTATGCTGAAAGAATGCAAGATTGGGAGTTTACAAGAAGAGTGTATAATAGTATAATTAAAGGGGCTGGTGTGAGTGGAAGACCACCTGTAACATGGGCAAATAGGGTGGAGGAATACTGGAGGGATAGGAAAAGAGGAAGAATGCATGGAATGGTGTATGCGAGGGAGGCACTTAAAAACAGGGATAAGTGGAAACTCTTTTGCTGTGGCCATCCCTTGATGGGAGTTCCCGGAGGGAATGGGCATCAGAGATATAGAAAGATAGACAGGGAAATGGAATTCAGTAGCCAGGATGGAGGATTCTATGAAATTTCCAGTTACCAAAAAGGAGCATGGTTGCCTTTAGCCACAAATACTGAGGCAATGTTGATAAAGAGGAAGAATTGGTTCAATGCAAGATGTCAAAAAGCAAAGAAATGTCATGATATACTGTGATGAAGATGCAGGTGATACTCCAGGCAACCAGCATCTTAGTGTGCTAACTGACATGCTAGTACAGGAAATTTTCCTAAATATACCCAAAGAACTTGTCTCCCTGACTTTCTCACTGAAAATCGAAATTCCCCCAATCTACCCCTTTATAACTGATATCCCTGATCAGTAGTGCTTTACTATCTCTGAGAAGTGTGCAAGTGTGTTGAGTTTACAGGTTTATGTGATACCAACATATAAATACCTTTTCTACAAGTTCTCTTGCCAAAGCTCTTCTCCCAGTCTTCATTACATAATTGGTAAACTTCCTGAAAAAAAAAAAAAATAATGATAATCTGAAAATGTTTATTCATAAATGTATATCTATCTATAAATGTATATTTTCATTAAATGGATGAATTATCAATAATTTGGCATATGCTAAATATGCTGGAGTACCAACTAAACTAGTATGGCCATGTTTTTTTCTTGGCTAACCCTTTCTCTTTTAATATGTGTTACTTCTTACTGGACTACATGTATTAACTGGTTACAACTTTATTTAATGACAGTCAACCAACATAACAAATTTTTAAGAAATACTGTGTTGCAGTACGGTCCTAAAATAGTAGACATTATGGAGATGGTCAAATGCATATGTTGTGACAAAGAATGACAGGTATATACATTTATATCTAGCCTTAAATTTCGTGCCTCTCAAGCACAATTATTTTTCAGAATATAATAATCAGAATACACTTAAAAAGAACTTGCATTCATTATACATCCTACACGAATATCATTAAATATTAAGTCTCGTACAAGGAATTAAGTGTTTTCAACAATTTCCATTTGAGAGAAAATTGTCAAGATTATGATAATAAAAACTCCACCAAAGTAAAGATATACGCATGTGAACATGAAAGAAAGTGAGACAAAAACAAAAGCTTCATATGGGAAATTCTCTTTAAATCATACCAAAACATCTTTGTAACAAATCCATGTATGTCTGAGTTTAGCTGTGATAAACCACCGACTGGCAATTCAAAAAACACCAGTGAGATACATACCTAACGAGAGGGTCATAAAACACAGAACTGGTGTCAGTGACAGATGCAGCCTTGATTGGAGAAAATTCAAATTTCTTCACTTCACCACTTTCAATTATCTCGTTCAGCTTTGCAGGCTGGTAAACAGGATTCTCATATGTGGGAGGATACTGACTGTATTTCCTTGAAAACACATCTGATAAACTGAAGAGAAAACCTACTGGTTAATAACCTTATAATGGCTTATAAGAACTAAGACAAATACAAATAAAAGTTCTTCCACAAAAGCCAAATTTTTAAAACATTTCTATTACTGAAAATGTCACATCTGAAGAACAGTTATGGAGATAAAAAGCTGTTTTATTTAATGCCTTATATCCCCAATGTGAGCTCCCTCTGAGGGATAACCACAACATAAAAGTTTCTAAGTTACCCTGTTATGAGTATGCTCCATCCCCCTTACACCATCCTGGGGTGTCTCCCCAGTGATAGGGCATCTTTCCTTTACCCCAGTATTCAGGAGCAATAAGCTCTTGTTGCCCCAATAAATAAGGTCCTTTGAAGCCCTTCTGAAAATATGCCACAGAAATAAAAATTTCTTAAAAGAGGTCCTGCCCAATCAGCTCTTTCTTCCCCACATAATATTTCCATTCTTTTTCTTACCAGCCTTTCACTGAACGTCCTCACCACAAAACCAAACCACTTTAAGGTAAGTCTCTTAACCTACTCTACGACATAACATCCTATAGCTTTGAATTTCTCAGTTGTACTATCTGCTGATGCCACAAGCACCCCTCAAATACCTCATGTCAGAAGCCTAGATGAGTCCAGACCCACTTCATGCCCATGTTTCACACTTACTGCTTATGATGGTCACATTTTTCCCTTTTGTAATTCTCCTTAAAGATCTAATATCTTTTCTTATCTGGACAGCTCTTGTGTTTCTCCTTCCATTGTGTGATGCTTGCATTGGATCGATTCTGTTGCCTCTTACAACCATATAACACCTAGCCTGGCACTGCACTTCAATTCACTAGATTAATGAATTTTATTGAACTAGCTGTTAGCTGAACCTCGACCTATGGCTCTTAACTGGAATGACTACTGGCTGGACCTGCATTGATAGTGGATATTAAATTGACTTGACCTTTGATTGGACTGGCTGTTAACTACACCTGACCTTTAATTGGACCGGCAGTTGGCTAGACCTGACCTTTGATTGAACCGACTGAAGACTGAACCAGACTTTTTTATTACACTGGCTGTTGACTGGACTGGTTTTTGGCTGAACCTGACCTTCATTTATAGACTAACTGTTGGCTGGACCTGACCAAATTCTCTGGACTGACAGTCAGCAGAACCCAACCTATGGACTGGCTAGTGGATTACACCTGGCGGCCCCTAACTGTAATTGGGCCACGCAAGGAATGACGCCTTATATTTTCTCATAACTTGTCATTGTCGCTGGCATGTACTCACGAGTTTCTCTTACCGGGATAATGATGCGTGAGGCTGTGTGGTCAGCCAGGAGACCGGGAGGGAGAGTAGCGATCGTCGCAACATCATCATGTTTACCGTCAACCCACCCGAGGCCAACACTTGCTATCTGCTGACGGTAATCTGGCAATGTTCGCATGACAAAAATTGCTTATCACGGAACTAAGGAACACGCTTCCTTATCTTGATGATTATTTTCATCTTACTTTTTTTCATAATGATGCTCATGTACTTCCATTCAATCTAGAAAGGTAGGTATCTGCCATAACAAGCGCTAGTTCTACCTTTATGATAACTTCGTTAGTACTTTTATTAAATGTCTTTAATTACCAGCTCCAAATACTGTATATTATAATTTTCCCCAATTTTCCAAGCAAAACAGGGATCATAAACCCATGTGCAATAGAATAGGAAGCAAAAAGCACGAACTAGAAAGAATTGAAGATGATGATGGTGTGGTGGAGACGAGAGGAAAAAGGTTCAGATAATAGACTCTCCAGGCTTACGATCCTCGAGTTGTGTGTCCTCCAGGAGGAGGGGATCATGTCATGAACCTGTGACGATGGTCTCGCGGATCAAGTAGTAGAACTTTATATTTGTAATTATTAGGACTGTAACTTTTATGCCAGCATCATGGGAATATCGGACAAAGAAGCGTTTAGGATCCTCGGACTCCCGTTAGGTGGGTTGTTCAGTGTCTTCTTATAGCCGCTTGACCTCTTGCTGCTGCTCCAAATATTGCCTAGTTCAAGTCTTAGTTATAATATTCTAGGAAATAAATTTCTGTAATGCGTAAATGACAGAAGGGGTCACGTGCGTCTATATTCAGGTTATTTGTGTTAAATTCCTGCAAGATCTGCCTGTGATGCGAGAAATGTGTTAAAGCAGCTTATACCAATTTGACAGTTGTAGAGGCGGCGGCCCCTGGGTGGCCCAGCCTCTACACGACATTACCTAGACCAGCCCAGGTCCCCAATTTAACACAGTTTGGAGCACTGAAAAAAAGGAAAAAAAGTGTAGTTGACGTATATCAGAGCACTGTTAAAACTAGCATGGTTATTGGAACTATAGGCCTGTGGATACACAAACTTAGTTGTCATTGTAGATGATGTAATGTCTGTAATGGTGTGGTTCAGTGATGAACTTGGAATGATTATTTTATAGTTAAGAATACTTACTAATAAAGCTACTTATCCAAGGTTTCTATGGATATTGAATAATTTGGAAAGGCAGTGTGGTGATTAGAGATTAGAAAAGTAAAGCTCCCAGGCATGATTTGGAGCATTCTATATTATTTAGGTTAAGAAGGTTGATTGTTGTGAGGATTATGAATGCCAGGAAAAATGTGGGGATTGAGAACTGGTAATGGAGAAGCAGTTGTTACAAAAATAAAGGAACAAACCCTTTGAAAACCTTACTTATTCACCCAAGCCGTCAGGATTTATCGTGATTTTCAGTTTTAGTTGGGATATACCAGACACGCCCATGATTGAGCATTTCACAAACTGCCAGTAATTGTCAGTAAACAGTTAACAGACAAAATGTTGATTAATATGTCTGCTCAACCTCCCCATAAGCGGCCACTCCAAATACTGGTTCCTGCATTGAATGAGCTTCTTCTACAATGCCAGTTTAGTATCTAGAAAATTCAGTAACAGGGGAACATGTATTTGAGCATAAGATTTTATTGAATAATATTGAATAAAGCAATAATGAGGGAAAACTTAGGATTGATTATTGCATATAAGATTTTCAGCAGAACCCGTGAAAACCTCGTCTTGTAACCAAAAACAAAAGTAGAAATATGGTGTTGATATTAAATTCATCTGCTGATGGGGATCTGTTGGCCACTCACTGTTTCGTTTATATGCTGACATGAGGTGCCATTTGCACAACAGTTAGTCATGAGTTTGATTGATGTACCTTGAATATTGAATATTCAGTTAAATGGTGTATGCTAAGAGGATATGTGAGGTCTTTATAGATTCCTTTCAGTATTTACTGAAACAGGGTCTTAAACTGATAGAAAGATCAGACTTAGTAAAGGATATGGGAATGGTAATATACAACAAATTGAGTTTTGACCTTCATGTCTCAGAAAAAGTTAACAAAGCAAATTCCAATGTAGGAAAGATAATAAGAACCCTATTACATAGAGACAATGCAAGTTGTGCAGTGTTGCAGAACATAATAGACAGTTCATATTTTACAGTGTTATGTACAGCTTTTATTGTACAAGCCCAGTCAGTGTGTGATGGCTGTGAAGTAGTGTTGTTTAAGCCTAGAAAGAGTGTTATGGTTAAGTTCAAACCTAGGAAATGTCATATTGATTACGGAATACCCTCCACAAGGCATCTCTTTTAATCCAGTCATATGCCTACTCCAGATCCATAAATGCCACGTACACATCACAATGTTTCTCTAAACATACATTTTGCAATCCACTCGTCCTCCACCACTCCCAAAACCATGCTGCTTCTCCCCAGTCTGATACTCTTTACTTTGAGTGATTGTTGGATATTTGATGGTAGGGTGGTGGATGTGGGATGTTTGGGTTGGGGAAGTTTTATGAAATGAGAGAGTCATGGTGAATGAGGCCATTTTTTGTTTCTTCCTGGTAAGCAAAAATAAAAAGATTTATATATTGACACCAACCTTAACACATGTATAGTTACTCATTCCCTTCTTTATGAGGGATTATGCTCTGTGAAAACCCACAAAGAAAAATTACATACAAAGAGAAAAATGAGATGTTTGCTGCTGCTTCATGGTTAGAACTGGCAGATTCTCTTGTAACCTTCATGTTATGTAGCTTCTGATATCAAATAAACTTATATAGCCTTCCTTTACTCGCTAGAAAAGGCTTTAGCTCAGCTACATTTTCTTTACATAAACACTCATATGTCTTCAGAGCTTTAGACCTGAGCTGAAGGTTACTAAGACTCATTTTCTTCTCTATCTTATATTCTGTGTAACAAAAGCATATTTTCCATCTTCATTTGTGGTTACCTTAGCAGACAGTGGAATAGAATTGACCACAATGCTTCAAATTTTCTCTGCATTCTTCTTTATGTTACAGATTGTAACATAAAATGCTGATGCATCCTTGCCGGCATTAGCACATCATAAGATTTCTAGCTTCATTTAAGGTCTGAGAGGTTCTATTGTGTTTAACTGCTGATCCTGGAGTAGGAGATGTTGTTGGATGTTTGGATGCCATATTAACAAACATAAACATAGTAGGTTGCAGGAAAAACATAGTAGGTTGCAGGAAAATTGTGTAAGTATACCCAAATCTCACATGTAGCATAGATATAGAGATGGGTAGATAGATGGATAGTTTATTGACTGCACATTCATATGTACAAAAATCATTGTAAACAAGTTAGATTAATTGTATAAACCCTTTGCTAATACAAAATTATAGAAAACACACATCTCTGTTGTCCACATGTAAAGAAATTAAACTCAAATTATATCATGAACAACTAATATAGATAATAAACTAACACACTGTAAAGAGGCAACATTATTTGAATGTCTCTAAGATACCATGAATTATCTTACTTGCTTTTCATGGAAAATATCATTAACAAAAGATCTTCCAATCTTCTTATGCTGTACATATCTCTAATATTACTCGTCAGTGGACGCACCTCTACCACTTCGTTGTACACTACCACATAAACACAGGCACTCCTCAACAGGCAAGGGTTGTAACTGTAAGACCAAACTGGAGATAGAAGGATGGAGTGAAGAATATTTAGAGTGTGTAGGGCCTGAACATGCCAGAAGGGGAAGAGCATGCATAGGACAGAGTAAGTTGGAATGGTGTGGTATTCAGGAGGTGACTTGATGTCAATGGACTAAACCAAGGCGTGTGAAGCTGCTAGTGGAAATCATGGAAAGGCCTGTGGGGCCAGGTTATGGATAGGGGGCATTGCATATGATAGCTAGGGAATAGGTGTGAGCAAATGCATCCTTTCTTTGTCTGTTCCTGGTATTACCTCAGTAACTTGGGGAGAAGCAGACAAGCATGATGAATACTGATCAGCCAAGTTATTGAAAATCTGGGCAAAGTAATACAAGTATTGTTTGAGATACTAGTAATTGTTTTCTGACTCAGTACTTGCCCACTTACTGGCTGCAGGATTTTTTGAAAACCTCCGACCATACACAGCACACTCACAGCCAACCACTAGAGTCAATCCATGCCATATACAATATATCAGTGGTCATTTGGTTAATGAGGTTGTGCAGAAAGTAGCAGATGCAGAGTGATAGACTTTTCATGCAGATAGAACAGATACTAATCCAGAATGCAATAATCAAGCTTCTACATCTATTGTCCTTTAAATTTGTTTTGAATATGATTTGAGATATAAACCATATGATTGATACAGCACAGTCTTGCAGTGACAGGTCTAATATTTCCAGTTAGATTCCACTAAACTTTTTAACTTTCAGGTGTAGACAAGGATGCTATTAATGAGAGGTACAAGGCAATGAGTAGTAAACTCTCGGCTAGCAAATCTCCAGACGATAAAAAGGTAAGCAAATGTGTTTTCATGAAATTGTTGAGTAGATCACCCAAAATTTTGTAAAAGACATATAAATGTACAGGTTTGAGCATTTATATTTTCTCCCACTTGTTATGTGATTAATTCTGACATGTATAATTCAGAGCATTCATAAAATCTTAAACTTTATGTTTTAGTTAACAGACTGTTACTTCCTAATAGAGCATTAGATAGAAGTGGTCATTAGGAACATTAGGTAGAAGCCTCTGTAAATAATCTGCTAGACTTGCCCTCTACTGGTTGTCTGTTAGGGTGAGGCACTAAAGGCTAAGAAGTTGCACTGGAGCTCTTTAGTTATGGAGACTCTGTTGCTGTGGCCACCCCTTTGAGGGAGTTCCAGTTGGAACTGGCATCATAGATATAGATAGGGATGGACTGTAAGTGCTTTGCTAAACATCACAAAATATATTAAAAGTACTGATGAAGAACTAAGTGATTTCAGAAATGGTAGAGGATGTGTGGATCAGGTTTGTTTTAAAGAATGTGTGTAAGAAAAACTTAGAGAAACGGAAGGATCTGTATGAAGCATTTATGGGCCTGGAGAAAGCATATGATGGGGTTGATAGAGATACCTTGTGGAAAGTCTTAAGAATATCTGGTGTAGGAGAAAAACTGCTAGAAGCAGTGATTAGTTTTTATTAAGGGTGTAAGGCGTGTGTATGGGTAAGAAGAGAGGAGTGAGTGGCCCCAAGTGAGAGTTGTTTTGTCATCATGGCTGTTGGATTTGTTTATGAATGGTTTGGTGTGAGATGGAAATACAGAAGTCTGAGAGAGAGAGAGAGAGAGTGGGGTGGGGGGAGGCAAGTTTGTAGTCTGCAGGGAATGAGTAGGGCCTGGGTAATGAGTCAGTTGTTGTATGCCGATGACACAGTGCTGATGGCAGATTCGAGTGAGAAACTGTGAAAGGGTAGTGACTGAGTTTGGAAGAGTGGTGAGAAGAGGAAGTTGAGAATGTATGTGAATAAAAGCAAGTTTATTAAGTTTAGCAGGGTAGACGGACAAGTTAGTTGGGGATGTTAGTTTGAATGCAGAAAATTTGGATGAAATGAAGTGTTTTGGCTACCAGGGTTTGGACATGGCATCAGATGGAACCATGGAAGCAGAAGTAAGTCATAATATGGGTGAGAGTATGAAGGTTCTGAGAGCATTGAAGAATGTGTGGAGAGAAAGGTCACTTTATGGGAGGGCAAAAATGGTTATATTTGAAGATACAGTAGTCCCAACAATGTTATATGGATGAGAGGAATGGGCTATGGATAAGGATGTGCTGAGAAGGGTGCATATGTTGGAAATGAAATGTTTGAGGACAGCATGTGGTATGAGATGGTTTGATTGAGTAAGTAATAAAAAGGATTAGAGAGAAATATGTTAATAAAAGAGTGTGGTTGAAAGAGCTGAAGAGGCTGTGCTGGTTTCATCATATGAAGAGAATGAGTGAGGAGAGGTTGACAAAGAGAATGAATATGTTTGAAGTGGAGGGGACGAGGAGAAGGGAAAACCAAATGAGATGTAAGGATGGAGTGAAAAAGATTTTGAGTAATTTGGGCCTTAACATGTGGGAGAGTGAAAGGCATGCTCAGAATATAGTGGTTTGGATTGATAGAGTATATTGGGATTGATATGCTCTCAGCAAACAACCAGAGCATGTTAAGTGGCCGGGGGAGAACATGGAAAGGTCTTTAGGGGCCTGGTTGCACATGGCAGCTGGAGAATATGTGTGAGCGAGTGCGACCTTTCTTCATCAGTTCCTGTCACTTCCTCACTAACACAGGAAATGACACTCAAGTATGAAAAAAGTAGTATACTTCTAACTTAGTTGTCAGCCTATTGATCTGAAAGGAAATGGACAGGATGAAATATTTCAAGAGTAAAGGTTAAATTTTTTCCTTAGTATTCTGTCTATTAATTTATTGTTTTACAGCAGGATGACAGTTCAATGCCAGCATGTCCATGGAATGAACATATCATTGAATGTAATCATGAGGCTGAAGTGAGTCATAAGGTGGGAGAGGGTCTAGTAATGAGCGTGTGGATGAAGAGGGAGAAAAGTTCATTGCTTGTTAGGGCAAATATGGGTATGTGTGAGGCAATAGTTGTCCCAGCTGTGTAGTTTAGACATGAGCATTGGGACCTGAATGCAAAAGAACAAAGAACTGTGCATATATTGTAAATGAAATGCCTTAGGACAATATGTGGTATGAGGCAAGATAATCATGTAAAAGATGACAGTGAAAGAGTGAAGTGAGGTACAGTCTTATTTAAAAAGCTGACCAGGTTGTATTGAAATGGTTCCTATATATGTGGATGATGACCAGAGACTGGCAAAGCAGATCTGCATGTCAGAAGTGAAGTAAGCAAGGAGTAGGGGAAGACTAAGGAGATGGAATGATGGAGTAAGAAATACTTTGAGGTATCAATGCCTGAATATTCTAGTGGATGAAAGGCATGCATAGGATAAAATGAATGAGTTTGATGTGGTGTATTGAGGAAGTGACATGCTGTCAATGGGTTGAACCAGGATGTGTGAATGGTCAGGTCATGAAAAAGCACACAGTGATCTGTGGGGTTTGACTGTCGATTGAATGCTCTGTTTTAAGTGCTTTATATATGACATCTAAAGAGAGGGTGTGAGCAAATGAGGCCTTTGTTTGACTGTTCCGTGCATTACCCTACCAAGGTAGGAAACAGTAAACAACACGAAGACAAAACTTCTTTCTGGAAGTGTTATTGTACTGATTAAGGTTATGTAGGAAAAGTACTTTTTTCGTTGTTGCCATTATTGATAATAAGCCATGATGCATTTTTTTTTCGCCATATACTTGACATGTTCTTGTATATGAAAATTACACAATATCGGTGTATTTGTTTGAATGTAGATTTTACTTTTTGTTAATGAATTTCATATACATCTGTTGGATATGCATATTAATTTTAATCTGTAATCATGTTATTATTTACAGAAATTGGAACAGGTGGTTGCTGCTTATAGCCAACTACTGCCGCCTTCCCAAAACAAAATACAGCAGAATAAACAAAATAATAGACCATCTCATGCTAAAAGTGAGTGGCATTTTTAATTACTATATTTAACTTCAGTGGACCAGACAGCAAACATTGTCCACACTAGTTTGAGCTTATTTAGGACTTCATTACTCCAAATTAACTTTTTTTGATGATATATACATGGGTTATTGCAGTAACAGGATCATACTAAACAGAAAAAAAGCCTAAGGAGTTTAGTGAATGTGTTACTGGTATGGGGTGTATGTAGCACACATGGAATAGAATAATTTCTTTATGCTTATAATATGGGGACCTATCTAACTGACTGAAATAGTAAAAATAACAGCATTTTTTTTTTTTTTATAGAAGATTGAACTGGGTAAAACTGTTTAAGTATGGGAAAATAGCACAGGTTTCATATTAGATTTTGTTTATTGTTAAAAAGTAAACAGTGCAAGGTTATGCAACATAAGTATATGTAATGTACCATAAGGCATACAAATTTGTTTCCCTCACAAGAGTTTTAAGTTATGAGGTGTTCCTCTCAAAAAGTCAAGCAAATTGTAGTCTTTAAAATATTCAGCTGTTTGCTATCTTGGCAGTTGATTCTTGAGATCACATCTGCTGTGGTGCTGAGTATCAGTAAATCATTTGATTCATGATGACAGTTTTGAGTGCTTTCATTCTCCTGTGTACCATTAAGAACCACTATATGTTTGAAAGACAGGAACTTACATTGGCTTGCATGTGGTTTTGCCAGCCATCCATACCATTGTTGGTTTTGGGGAGATCTTCTACGACATGGTTGTATATACTTACAGGGCACAATGAAGGAAACCTGTTGAGTTTATGTTGTCTGCCGTTGTATGTATTCTTAGCTTAAAGTAGTCAAGGATGGGGATAGCTTTTGGGGGCAATCTGTAATCAAGTGCAAAGGAACAGAGGATGCATATCATAGGAGCCTTCTTGAAATGGTTTATGGTTACAATTGAGTCTTTTTTTTAATGTTAAGGGCTCCAGTCATGGACAAAAGTCCACATCAAGGCAGGGCCTTAATTGAAATATAGAGAGAATTATGAAATGGAAAAAGAAAAGACATGGGAAAGTATTTACGAATTTTAGAGTAAGTGAAAGACCTGTCTTTTGAAATGTGCCAGTTATTAGGAAAGACATAAGAAGGTAGAGAGTTCCAAAGCTTTGACATGTAGGGAAAGAAGCAGGTATCAAAATGGCCCACCCCTGAGTTGTTGTTGGCCACACAATAATCATGTGATGCAACAGCTTGCCAAATATTCAGTGGTCTAGCCAGTGGTAGTGGCACACAAGCAGCCAGCTCTCAGGAGCAAAAACCAACATAATACCTATAGAAGAGGAAAAGTGAACCAACATAGCGGCGTAGGGCAAGGGGGTCAAGTTTGGAAGTTAGTGTGGGACAGTTTATAAGTTGGATCGCTTTTGACTCAGCTCTGTCAAGTAAGCATACAGAGCTAGAACCACCCCAAATGTGAGAGCAGTAGTCCATACAAGGACGAATCAGTCCCTTGTATAAATGGAGCAACTGTTCAGAAGAGAAGTTCATCATCTAAACAGGACACACAGTGCTGCAGGTTTTTGTTCTTGGACCATTATCCTTTTTGATACATATGTGAATAGCTTGCCAGAAGGTTTGGAGTCCTATCTAGATATGTTTGCAGATGATGCAAGTTTCATGAGGGAAGTAAAAGTGTGGAAGATTGCATCAGCTTACAAGGGCACCATGACAGAATTATTGCATCAGCTTACAAGGGCACCATGACAGAATCCAGAGTTGGTCTGATACATGGTTGTTGAAGTTTAACCCAAGTAGATGTAAAATAATGAGGACAGGTCACAGTGAAAGAATACCTTAACATGATTATCATCCAAGCAGGAAATAAGCTACCTGAGTCTGTAGGTGAGAAAGACTAGGTAATTGACATTTTCCCTTACCTTACACCAGAGGCCCACATCAGGAGGATAGTTAAGGAGACCAATTGTCTGCTAACAAATATAGAATTGCACTCAAGTTCATGGATGAGATGTTCAATATTTTCACAATACACACATAGCCAAAACTAGAATATGCTTCTCAAGTTTGTATGTTGCACAAAAAGAAGCACAAAGAGCCATTTGGGAAGGTCTAGAGTAGAGCAACATAGATGGTACCAGAATTATGAGAGTTGAGTTACAGGGAAGGGTTAGTTGCCTTAAATTTCCCACCTTGGAAGAAAGAAGAGTATGGGGTGATATGATCACTACCTTTAAGTTTTAAAACAGATTGATGACATAGACAGTGACCAGTTGTTAGAAAGATATGAGGATAGAGCACCCAGAGGATATAACATGAAATTAAGCAATAAACTTAAAAAAGGTGTGAAAAAATAATTTTATAGTATAAGAGTGGTGATCGAAAGGAACAAAATGAGTGACAACATGCTAAATGCAGACAGCATACAGGAATTTAAGGAAGTTGTATGGTAGTAGGAAATGTTCAAGCTTTGGGGCCCTACTCGTGTAAAACTCTATATCCATACAGCGTATTAGTTAATTACATATATACATACATGCACCTTTAAAGTTTTGTAATTTGTAGTCTTTAAGAGAATGGATATTGTGGTTACTTGCATTCTAATGGATATTGTGGTTGCTTGTGTTCTCATTTGTGGATATAAGTAGTCATATATTATTGATTATGCTCAATGCCTCCAAGACCATTTCTACCCGTCTCATTCGAAAATTCCTTGCAACTTTCCTCTTTCCTTTGACAGTTTTTTGTTTCTACTTCTTGACTTAATGAACATACATGGTATTACTGTAATATCCACTCTATGTTGGACACCCCACATCATGGAAATAGCTAAGTATACCTCAAAGAAACTGGGAGTCCTGTTAAGATGTTGAAATTTCTATTCTTCGGAATAGTTGTTCCTTTCATACAATGGATTGATCTGTCCTTGTATGGAATATTGCTCACACATCTGGGGTGGCTCTAGGTCTACATCCTTACTCGAAAGAGTTGATTCTAAAGCGGTCCAACTTAAACTCTCCCAGGTTAGCTTCAAAGCTTGATTCGCTTGCCCTACAGCTTAGTGTTGGCTCCCTTTCCCTCTTCTGTAGGTATTACTTTGAAGTTTTCTGTTGAGAGCTAACTGCTGGTGTGTGCCCACTATTAGCTACATCACACATTACTTAGCAAGGTGCTGCATCCCTTGATTACTTTGTGACCTTTGGCAACTCATGGGTAGGTCGTTTTGATTTTGTTTCTTTCCCTACACCTCATAGCTTTGGAACTTTCTACCCTCTCTTGCCTTTCCCTAGAACTATGACCAGGCACATCTTAAAAGACAGGTTTTTCACTTTATTCAAAATTTGTAAATGATTTCCCTTGTCTCTTCTTTTTTCCTTTCATTAACCTATTTATATTTCAATTAAGGCCTGGCTTTGTTGTGGACTTATGCCTGTGACTGGAGCCTCCAACATAAAAAACAAAACAAAACAAAAAGAGCCATTTGAGATAGTATCACCTGTCCTGAAATTAGTTAAGTATTAGAAGGACTAAGTTTGTAACTTGGAGCTAAGTGTGTATATGCATGCATTGATATGTGACATCCTTAGTTTTAACAGTAAATCATATCTCTCTAGGTCACTCAATGACGTACGAAGATGATGATGATTCCGATGATGTTAGCTCCGATGATGACTATAGAGGTGAGTTGAATTGTTGATTTTAAACGATTTCACAAATATGTTGATGTCGATGTAATGAAATTTGAAACAGCAGCATGAAAGACTTGTATCATTTGATGTTTTTGCACGTATATTTTTTGTGTCTTACTTTTGGATTTAATGCCAAAGATATTTAATGAACTTTTTTTTGGATATTATGGTAAAATTTTGATAACAGCTTTTGAGAAATAAGATTCATGATCCTGGGGATAGGTTAGAAAGAATACTTCCTATGCACTCCTTGTGTGTTTTTGAAGGTGTCTAAAGGGGTTAGGAGCTGTAAAATCTCCTCTCCTTGTATTTTTAATTTCAGAAAGTTAGAAGAGAAGGAGTCAAGCAGGGATGCCCATCCTCCTTCGAGGCTCAGGCAGGGGGGGGTCGATGTTCTAACTCTGTGTGAAACAAAGCCCTGGTAAAATGGGAAGAATGATTAGGGAATGTGTTTGGAGTAAAGTTAGGGGTTAGTATAAGGGTGAGAGCTGGGAAGGGGTAGCATTGCTGCTAAAGGAGGATTGTAGAAATGTGGTAATGTGAGGAAGGGAGTCTAGGCTGATGTAGTTGGAAATGAAAGTGGATTACAACAGATACATGATTATTAGTGCTTATGCACCTGGAAAAGAGAACACTAAGGAAGAGAGGCAAATGTTTTGAAAGATGGGTGAATGTGTCAGTAGTTTTGATGCAAATGGTCATGTATTAGTGATGTGTGCTTTGAATGTAAGAGTGGGTAACGTGGCAGTTAGGAGTATAACGGTGGGGTATAGAGTACCTGGTATTTTTAATAAGAAGGTGAACAGCATGTGGAGTTGTGCACTAAAAAAGGATTAGTTATTCAGAATACCTAGTTTAAAGAGATGGACATACATAAATATACAAGAGTGAGTAGTTAAGGAGATAAGGGGGCATTATTGGACTATGTACTTATTGACAGGTGTGCAAAGGAGAGACTCTTGGATGTGATTGTGTTGAGAGGGGCAGCTGTTGGGATGTCTCTTTATTTCTTGTTGGAGGCAAGGGTATAGGTTTGTAGAGCCTATAGCCTTTAGGAAAAGAGGAAATGTTACAGGTGGGAAGAGGAGTGTGAAAAGAGGCTTGTGAGAAGAGATAACAGGAGAGACTGAGTGTAGAATGGCAAAAGCTAAA
This sequence comes from Panulirus argus, assembly GCA_038088735.1. Taxonomy (NCBI): domain Eukaryota; kingdom Metazoa; phylum Arthropoda; class Malacostraca; order Decapoda; family Palinuridae; genus Panulirus; species Panulirus argus. The sequence goes on along the minus strand of JAYMFT010407475.1, from coordinate 6,285 downwards.
TTTAGATGAAGTTGGGGGAACGGATGAGGAATGGGAGGTGTTCAAGGAAAGCAGTGCTAGCATGTGTGTGAAAAGTTGTGGCAAGTTGAAGGTGGGAAATGGACATTACTTGCAAGGGAGTGTAAGTGATTGGAAGATGTGCAAAGGAAAGTGTGTAAATATCAAGTATCGGTGCTGCATATTGTAAGACTGCTGGCTGGATTTCAAACTTACGTTGTACTGAGGCAACGTTGCTGCTTTCCCGCCACGCATTTGTGTTGTGTGGGCTAGCAGTACCCGCTGAGGAGTGACGAGCACCGGATGCAATCCAATGCTCTCATGTTAGTCTATCTGTCTATTGTAATAAATGGGAGTGGCAAGAACTTACAGTTTCTATTCATCACCCTTCGGTCCCATCACATCCAGAAAGCAGGAGGAAGCCAAGTGTAAGAGGAAGGTACAAGGGCTAAAAAAAAAAAAAAAAAAGAAAAGAAGAGGGGGGGCAGATGAGAGTTGGGTTGAGCATGTGTCAGAAGACTTCAGGAAGAATAAGAACATGTATTGAAAGAAGGTTAAATTTGTGTGAAAGGCAAGAGAACAACTGGGAAAATTGATGTAGGGGCAAATTGGGAAGTGGTAACAAACAGAAATGAGGTGAAGCTGAGATGGAGTTAGTATTTTGTAGGTTCATTGATTGTGTACAGTGATAGAGTGGCAGATGTGGCATGTTTTGGACATGGATGTATAGGAAGTGTGAAAGTCATGGAAAGTGGTTTGGTGAAAAAGAGATCAGGTGGGGAGAGTGTTGCTTAAAATGAAATGCAGCCAAGCAACTGGAGTGGAAGGAATTTCAGTTGAATTTCTTAAGAAAGGGGGTAATTGTATCGCTGGCCCTTTAGTTATGATTGGTTCATGTTGAGGTGCCTGACAATTGGCAGAATGCATGTAAAGTATCATTGTATTAAGGCAATTGAGTGTTCAAATTGTAGAGATATAAATGTTTGAGTGTAGCTGGTAGGTTGTATGGGAGAGTGGTGACTGAGAGTAATGATGCACAAAATTTTGGATTGGACAGGAACAGTGTGGCTTCATGAGTGGTAGAACAGTTGAGAACTTATCTCTTTGGTAAGCTTAGTTTCCATGACTCCAACAATATCAGGTACACTTTCCTTTATATGGTTGTTGAGTTGTGTGTGTTTGTGTGTACTTTCTTGTTTGCTTGGTAACTTAAGGATAGTGCATAATAGAAACTTTATTTTTATCTTGTGGAAGCGATGAATTGATTAGATTTAGGGTCTTGTAGTTTACTGCCTAAGTTTGCATACTGATTAAGAGAAACTGATATTTTTCAAGTGCTGTAAATCTATAGTGATGAATAACAGGAATTTTACATATTGTAGTACTGAAATTTTTGCAAATCAATAAGCTCATAGCTTTTTGCTTCTCTTGTATTTAATGATTAATAGGACATCAGGCTGTGTAAGTGCTTATTATTATAGAAATAATTGCCATCATGGAAAAGAGTACTTCAATAAAGCTTTTTAGTCATCTTTACTGTTCAGTCCTTTGTTGTTCTGTGAAAATAAAGTAAATGAATTGGTATGTAGTTAGAAAAAGTTCTTTGTTGATTTGCAGTTTTATCAGTGACACATTAAGATTAGAGTCTGTGTAAATTAAAGATTTTGTTTCAACAGTTTTATGTCGCAATGGGGATGCACGAAACCACCTTACAAAAACTAACCTAGACCTTACTGATGCTGAAAAAGAGAAGAGAAAAGCAGAAAAAAGAAGAGCAAAAAAGAAGAGAAGGAAAGAAAAGAAAAAATTAGAAAAGTTAGAAAATCAGATATTTAATCAAAATCCAAATAATAGTAGTAATAGGAGGTAAGTATTAATTGTATGAACCTGTTTTTTGTGATAAAAAGTTGTAACTCTTCATGCAAAATATCCATTTCTTATACTTCAGTTAGGGTTGTATATAGTAAATTTCATCCAGATGCATTTAGTCTCATTCAGTACTTACATGTGTGAGAGCCCCAAGAGAGAGAGATATTTGGAGCATTTGTGAAAGCTCCTTGAAATTGTTAACTTTGTTTTGCATTAACAAAATGTATTTGGAGAATGGAAAGGAAGGGTATGTTACCTGGGGTGTGGGTGTTCAGGTAGGTCAGAGGAAGACCGAGCTGAGCTGTTGAAGTAAAACAACAATGAGATAAAGTACTTGGTTACTCTTATTCTATTCATAAACAGTATTGCTCCATCTTGTGTATAGTTGTCTTGTATGTCTTCTTCCTTCAATATTTTTCTCACAGACTTTCATATATGTATCACTGTTAGACCAGAGGACTTAAATAGTTATCCTTATTGCACACAGAAAGTTTGATAACCAAATTTTGTTCTATAAGTTCATAATTTCTCTTACACATTTGAGCTACCATATATTGGTTTTGTTTCCATAGTTAGGGTCACGGATTATTCTTAGAATGTTTTATCTACAGTGGACTAGTTTAACTTCTGTTATTCAGTAATAACAGTATATTCCTCTTTGCTGTTGCATACCTTAATGCTGGTAGAATCCTGTTTTATATCCAGAAATTTGGTTAGGAGCCATGCACTAAGTAAACTTAGCCAAAGAGAGCTGCTGAAGCTCTTGTGGCATTACCAGTTCAAGCTCCCACTTCCATGGTGATGTCATCATTAGGAAATACAGTTCACTAAAGGTATTTTAAAGAACTTGGATTTGGATACTAATGCCAAGTTTAGTTATTTTAAAGAACTTGGATTTAGATACTAATGCCAAGCTTAGTTTTGATGCTAATGACAAGCTATATAGCCCCATACTAGTGCTATATAGGACTGGTGTTAGTGTTGCCAGAAAATATCAAGCAGTGAAAGAAAGGACACTTCAAGTAAGTGATAAATGCATATAACAACTCTACCCTTAAAGATATAATAGGGCTAGAGAGTTCTTGTGGGATGGGTAGGGTTGGGTAGTTTACAAAATAATCATTGAGCCCTGTGAACAGTTGTCTACTAACCCCTTATATTTAATGGTAGTTAAAGAGGGTGAATCCTCATGGATACATTATACTATATCTTAATAGGATAGAACAATGATTTAACCCCCACTCAAGTATCTGCTCTTACAGATTTTCAAAGGGCACAACATATAGTACAGAAATGTATATAATATTGTATCCTTCAAAGCCTATATTTATTTACCACTGACATAATATTTTTGTCTTTGCTTCCCTGGTAAAAAGTAGAGATAAAGGCAAGACATATGCATAGGGGATGGAATGCCAGGATTAATGTCTTGATGTAAAAGCAGAAGGTGATATTGAGATAAAAACTATGATGGCCAGGTTTGTTAGATTTAATCTTTCATTATTGCAAGTGAGACCTGCTTGCATTTTACAGCTTTAGCACCACTACACTCATCAGTGGACAGTAATTACACATTAACTTAGTGCATAATGAGGGGTAAAGGTAGGGAGAGCACCACCACGTACACCATGTGAACAGTAAAGAAAGGACTGAACCAGAATAACGTCTGTGTGGCAACATGGGCATCCACAGCTCCTCCTGACAAGAGATCAGCACTAACATGAACTAGCTGTCTCCAGACTCTTTTGGAATAGCTCCCCCATGCTGTTATATCATTTAGATTCCACAATGTTGAGTACCTTATTGTCAGTCCAGCCTAAGGATCCCCAATATATATATATGAATTATGTATAGATGTTTTTATTATTCTCTTTCAGAGATGATGATTCTGGATCAGATGATGAAGAGGATGATGATGACGAAGATGAAGTACAGGGTTTGGATCCTAATTCAGCTTTTGTTGCAACCGCTGCAGGGAAAAAAATTGGACTTGGGGCCACATCTAAACACGAGGATAGACGAAAAACTTTGAGTAAAGTGGGGAGTCAAGAAGATGATGAGGTTATTACTACAACAAGTAAGGATAATAGATATTGTTGTGCGCCTCAGCTCTTTACATATTGTTATTATATACAACTTACTCCAGCAGATAGCTCACAGAAGTGCATACTATATTGGGATGCATAGATGTTGACAGCTGTTCTCCCTGGCTTATACATAAGGTTATGTATCTAGAAAAGGTCTGTAATTACCTATTTGTATTGTATGGAATGGGAGTTTTACAATCATGGGGCCCTATCCCTTTAGATATTTTCTCCTGTCATCCAGCTTCCTAAATTTGTCATCTGCATTAATCATGTCCTCAGTCAATGTAGTCTCTGTATTCCTTTCATCCACCACCCTTGTAATGTGAAAGTACTTTGAATCTCATTCTGCAAAGTTCTTGCTTAATTTTATGTTATGTTCTCACGTTGCTCAGTCCCTCCATTTCTTAAAGAACTGTTCAATGTCTACATCATCAGTCTATTTCAAAAACTTAAAAGTTTGTGATCTGGTCACCCCTCACTCTTCTTTTCTTCAAGTTGGGCAAATTTAAAGCCTGTAACCATTCCTTATAACTCCGCTTCATTTGTTCTGGTACTATCTTTGTTGCCCTTCTCTAGAGCTTTTCTGTTACCTCTTTGTGCTTCTGTAGGTGCAGTGGCCACACTTTAGAGGCATACCCTAGTTTTATCCTTTGTTGGAGATAAACAGCTAGCTTATTATTTCCATATCCATATACTTGAAAGTTATTCTTATAGTTGCCAACAGACAGTGTATCTCCCTAACTATTCTCCTAATGTAGGTCTGATGTTGACTTCTACAAAATCCCAAAGCTTATGTCCTGCTAGATGATAATCATATTGAGGCCTTATTTTTGCTCTGTCCCATCCTCATTATTTTACAGTCTCAGGTGGAATTTGACCATCATGTATTAGACCAACTTTGGAGTCTTTTTATGTCCCTTATTAAGTTGTAGCAATCCCCCTCACTTTTCACTTTCTTCATGGCTTTTGCTGGAACCAGATGAAATTCTAGCTTGCCACCTGCGGCACCTCATCAGAGCTGCGCTTCATTCAAATCAAGACTCCATGTACCCAAAACTCAGACCTAGAATCTTTTAGGAACCTTGCCATTTCCATATTCAGACATCTGCAGATGGTAATCAAGACCAAAGGATAGATGACAAAGTACCAAAATGAAAATATGATATTGCCTTCGAAAATATAAAGGGGTGCAGATAAGGTTTTTTAGTGGACTCTGTAGATCCATGCTTTGAATCATCTCGTTTAAATTTTGTTCTCTTCTGTGTGACCCAGTTATTTCTGTCAGCATTTCTTATTTTTTCAGGAACTGTTGCAGTTTATATCTGCTTGTTGTTTATGTTAGGTTCTTGTTCCCTCCACCTCTGACACATATATCCTCTGTGTCAACCTTTCCTCACTCATTCGTTCCATATGTCCAAGCCATTTCAACACACCCTCTTCTGCTCTCTCCACCACATTCTTTTTATGACCACACATCTCTTACCCTTACATTACTTACTTGATCAAACCATCTCACACCACATATTGTCCTTAAACATTTCATTTCCAACACATCCACCCTCCTCTGCACAACTCTATCTACATCCCATGCCTCACAACCATATAGTATTGTTGGAACTACTGTTCCTTCAAACATACCCATATTTACTCTCTTGAGATAATGTTCTCTCCACACATTCTTCATCGCTCCCAGAACCTTTGCCTCCTCCCCCACCCTATGACTCATTTCTGCTTCCATGGTTCCTTTTGCTGCCAAATCCACCCCCAGATATTAAAAGACTTCACTGTTATTATGATAAATTGTTCTGGCTACTCTGTTTCACACAAAGAATGAAGATAGAGTTCACCAATCATAATTAATTAACCACTCATTAAATAAAGATAAAGGAGAACCTGACCATTAAAATGATATCTGTGAATCGGATCAGAATATAAATCATAACCCAGTTTATGAATGAAATGGTGTTTATATGTTTCATGTAAATTATGAAATAAAGAAATAAAACTAGAGTATTGCCTGCTGTTAAATGCATTATTCAAATGAAAGAAAGAAATAGGAAGACATCGTTGTAATGTATCAGAAACATAGAAATAAAAACCCCAACTTGTAAGAAAAATTAGATGAAAACTTTCAACTTTGCTTACCTATAATCATGATATTTATTGATGAATAATTATCTTTGGTCCAGTGTATTTTATTTCTCCTTGCCTATGGTGATCTCATTATTGTTCATATCCTTTTTTACATATTCATTTATTTATTATACTTGATCGCTGTTTCCCGCGTCAGCGAGGTAGCGCTAGGAAACAGACGAAGAAAAACCCCATCCCC